>CM059190.1:94092482-94125137 GCA_030323885.1 Branchipolynoe longqiensis | reverse complement strand
CTGGCACTCTGCATTATTAGGATAGGGCAGTGACTGGTTGGCTCAGTGTCAGGATAATGTGACTGAGTGGGGGATATCAGGTCATGGTGCCGGCAGCCTAGTCTCCCAGTGGAGCAACAGTATTAAGTTTCCATGAGTGCGCACTGTCACAAGTCGGTACCCGTCCTGATATGACCTTAGAAGCTGCCAGGATGTAAAACCCCAACAACCAACCAACCAATCTACAACAGCCAAAGGTTGTCCTCGTGCAGGATTAGAACCTGCATTCCTTTTGCAGATCTGTGAAATGCATTCTGCACTGACATGGGGGATCTGTTTGACACGCGTCTGCACTATTACGAGTGAGGTGCCGGGGCGTTACTTACCTTGGGGGTGGTTTGCAACCTTACGACGGTTACTGGTTGCAGAACTGCAACATTTATAGAGAGGCTGCGATATATCGGCCCAATCTTTCGTTGAAGATTAAACTTCAGTAGGGAGTGTTGTAGAAGCTGGGGACATCTTTACAACGTTGTAACAGCGAAGCGTTGAGGCGGCCCCGAATCTCTTCGGTCCGACTGTATTTGAGCGGTAGTTGGGCACTTGTATCCAGTCGACAGCAGGGTCGTGGTTCCCAAATACTCCACAGCCTCGCACCATCGACCCTTGTAACTGGTGTGTTTGTGGCATATGTCATGTCCGCAACCTGATTAAATGCCAGGTACTACTGAGTGTATTGAATTGACCGTCTCCCTGTGGTGATCCTCTGTCGTTGCGTCTGTGTCCACCTCGCTCAGACCCCGGGTATTTCTCATCCACAGGCCGGAACTAACCGAGGACGAGTATGTAGCGTCATTTGTAGGCACTGTGCTGCCACTTTGTGTCTGTGAAATCGCTGTGCTGCCACCTAGTGTCAGAGCTGAACACTGTCCTGTCAATTGGTGTCTGTCCCAACACAACACAATTAAAAAAAAAAATTTTTTAATAAGATGTCAAAATATGTGTCATTTTGATTGGAATTGGCAGTCATGTGTTTTGAATAATTTATTTCTTGATTTATTTTCATTAAAAACTTTTGTTTAAAGAAGCTGTCTTCAAAATGGCAACATGTTTTGGTTTTTGTGTGTTAACCGCTTTGTAATTCTCAACCATCCTGAATGTGTGAGAATCACTTGGTGCTCCAACTAATCTCATCCATGAAGTGAACCACAGACTGGCCCAGCATTTAACCGGTCGACATCATCCACAACGCAACTCCGCTTGGCCATTGCATACCAACCGGTGCGGTCCTATCCAATGCATCTTGCGATAGGATCCCCAGCGGAGTTGAGTGAATGCGAAAGGCCGGTTAAGATGGGGAGCCGGTCTGCGATTCGCTGAAGCCTCCATAGAATAGACGGCCCTTTTCGTATGGGTAGTTCGGGTGTGGGAAATGAGGGGTGTTTGGTGTTTGTGTGGTTCGCTCGCGTAGATCATGCATTGCGTGTCATCCTCAACACCATCCGACAGTGTTAATGGTTGTGGTTTTATCCGTTAAAGCGGGTGTAGTGTAGTTTGTTGTTGGGTGAGGCCCCTACGTGGCGAGGGGTATGGAGGGGGAGGAGTTGAACTGAAGTGTGTGAACAGTGATGTGCATGAACCTTATATAGGTTTTTAACCAAATTAAAACAACCCTTAGCATGAACAATATGTCAGGATTTCTTAATAACTAAAGATAGACAACGCCATAAAAGGTGTGAAACAGGATTTTCCATAAAAATCTAAATAGCCTTATTAGCAGTTTCTATTGACACATAATTGATTTATGTTTTTACATTATATGTAAAGGCGCTGGTTGATTAAATAACAAACAATTCTCACCGTGAATATGACCTATGCTGCCGACACATCGTTAAGAAACCACCAATCAATCAATCAATCCTTATTACCAGACTAGAAATTAAACTTGCAAAAGAACTGAATAATAGCGCAGAAACATTTGAACAACCTTTGAATGGATACTATTTGCGGTACAATTTTATGGACTTCTTAAACCCTGGTGTTAGATCAGACCAGATGGCTGAATCAGTTAGAGTGCTGGCTAGCTACCCTTGGTTTTTTTTCTTGAAGATTTATACCGTCTATCATGGATAAGACTAAATAGGCTTGTTTTGACCATTAGACAATTTGTCGATAGAAAGCCTGAGTCTACACTTTTACCGACCCATGGGATTTTTAACCTCCCACACCACATAGACATGGTATGAGAGCAACCGGCCTTTCATGACGCTAAGGTTGGGGGGGGGGCACGGGGAATTGGACCACCAATCTTCAGATTAGGAGTCCGACCTAGAAAAAAGTCAGACACTCTAACCACTCCGCCACAGAGACACCACGGGAGGTCGTGGGTTTAAACCAACGACTTACTAAATTTATACTTGTCGTTACCTAGCCCAGCACTCGGCATTAATAGGATAGGGCAAGAACAAAGTAATGTGACTGATTAATAGGATAGGGCAAGGACTGGTTAGCTCAGTGTCAGGATAATGTATGGGTTTTCGGGTCAATGTGCTGGCAGCCTGGTCTCCCAGTGGGACAGCACTATAAAGTTGCCATGAGTGCGCACTGTCACAAGTCAGTACCCGTCCTGATTAACCTTAAATGTTGCTAGGACGTAAAACTTAAAGCTGCAGAGTCCGATGAAAACATCAAATTTTCAAAACCAAAACAATTATCTAGATTTGGTTCTACATATCTAACTTAGATACTGGTGCACTTATTAAACATGTATCGCCACTTAGAAGGGATTACTGAGACAATTTAGTAGAACCTGTTATTATAGAACAGTATGGTGTCAGAGTCTTGGCATGCTTGCCAAAATTAATTTGGCATGTTTGCACCTTATATATCTGAAAAGTTAGCCATTTAAAATAAAAGATACTTCAAACTAGGTTAAGGTAAATTATAACGATCAGGCTAATAGATCTATATCAGAAAATGACAGAAACTCAAAACCATCGGACTATGCAACTTTAAGCAAACCAACTTTGGTTTTGGAATGAGGTATTTTTGTAATCGCTTTTTTCCATTGGGCGGGATGGTTGAATAAAAAACAAGCAATTCTCGCCATGAATATGGCCTATGCTGCCGACATGGCGTAAAGAAACCACCAATCAATCAATCAATCAATCAATCCATTGGGCGGCGCAAGTATAGCTTATGGAATCGCTTGATCAAACTGGCAGAATTAACACTGCTATCTAATAGGTTGAGTAGAAATTGAATACTCTTTCGGTGGTTAGTGGAAATATGATTTTTTAATTTTTTTAAATAAAGCATTAAAAAAGTACGTGGCCACTAAGGTCGCTCTTGCAATTTTAAATTTCATTTAGATCTAATAATTTGAAGCAAATCAAAAAGATTTTAAAGGAAAAAAGAATATGGTCTGATCTATGCAGCTTACAGAAAAACAAAGAGGGTTTACAACATTCCTAGAAACACTCACACAAATTTGTAAAAAATCGCAGGAATTGGCGGGCAGACATGATAGAAACTGTTCAAAGTTGGCAATTAGTTGTTTGGTTAATATGTTCTCACCTAAATCATAGTAAATGTTGGTTAGGAGGCCCATGCATATTGGGCGTCATTTAATGCAGCCCAGCATTGCCTTGAGAAATGCAAATTGCAACGACATTTGGTTTTCAATAAGCACATAAAGCTTTCGCAAAGGCTTAATTTAACAAATAAAAAAACAATAAAGAAACCTGAATTGTGTTTGCTGAAGGCTTGCACAATTTACTTTATATAAAGTAAATTGCGCTTCTTTAATTAATTAATTAATTAGTACTGGTCTTAATTTAACCAATAAAATACAATAAAGGAAGCTTACTTGTCATTTCTATGCCAAATCTGAAGGCTTGCAGAATTTACATTTTATCAAGTATATTGTGCTTCTTTAATCAATTAATTAATTAGTACTGTCTTAATTTAACCAATAAAGGTACCTTACTTGGCTTTGGTATGCCGAGCCTGAAGGCTTGCACAATTGACATTTTTTCAAGTATATTGCGCTCTTTTAATTAATTAATTAATTATTGTATTATTGGTCTTTAGGAAGTATTATGGATTATTAAATTCCTGTTTAATATTGCTTTCCGGTGTACTGTCAGTAGGGTAGAACATGGGGCGGGGGGGGGGGGGTTAGCTGAGCAGTTTAAAGTAAGATTCACCCTCTAACCCCACCCCCACACCATAAATCCATTATGTGCATTATTTACAATTTGATTATTGTTAATTACAGACATTTGCAATGTTTTGCGCAATTGTGCCCTCGTTAATAGTTGTTGTTTATTTCTCTGTTTGTTTACATAGTGACATGCGTTTTCACAGTACTGTTGAAGAAATATCTAAAAACTACAGATTTATATAACTAACTAATGTAGCTTGTTTAGTTTCTAGATGGTGCCTTTTTAACCAAAAACAATAATTGGTTTCTAAGCAAGATTGTCACAAATTCGAAATAGGACATGAAATAGATTTATTATCGAAAGTGGACCTTTTGTTACATAGACAATGAATAAAAATGACCTTATGACTGATACATTGCTTAATATAAGGGCTTGACACGTCTGAACCTTCTCTGCGACTCAGGTTGGCGTTGTTGCAGCGGTCTGGCGAACAGGACTGGAGGAAGCGGATCCTGAAGAAGGAGAACACAATCGACTCTGGCGAAGTGGTGAAGATGCGGGAGAGAACTGGCGAAAAGAAGGAGCGGCCGACAAGTATCGCTGACCGTCTCAGCCTGCTGCAAGGCTCGCAGGACAGCTGGCGAGACCGCATTGAAGAGACGGATGTGAAGCAGTTCACAGTCGCTGGAAAGCTTGAGCTCCAAGGTAATTGTCAAACCTAGTGATTGTCCTGAATAACTGACTGAACCAAACCCCAGTAGTTAGTTATGTAAAGTTGCATAATCCAAAGGTTTTGAGTTTCTGCAATGTGTCTGACCTAGCAGGTGTCCTGACCTAAAAGTTCTCCTGACCTAGTAAAGCCCAGTCTCATTATGGCTTGCGACCACTTTGGACCTAACCCACCTTGTGACTAAAGCAATGGTCGCTGACCTCTGGGCGACAATTTTGGTCACAAGGCGGTTTTTAGTGCAGTAGCTGCAACCTCCTTGCCACCAAAATGGTCGCAAGGAGGTCGGTGATCACTGAGGACCCTTTAGCGACTTTTTGTGGTCGCAAGCAGTAGTGTGACTTGGGTATAAGGTGTCCTGTGTTGTTCAGAGAACAGTCAAGTGCGGCAAACAACAGGTCATACATTGAACAATTGTTTGGACCTGGCTGACATTCGCTGATCACAGTACTCCCTGTTTTATGCGACCACTGAGTGGCGAACTCTGGCATGTGCGAATACTTTGTCAATTTGTCAACTGTCATTTGTCCCCTTCGACTGCCCTTTGATTTTTCTCTCCACCTTCATTCTCCTCTGCTTTTGCTCTCCTCCACTTTCACTCTACCCCGCATTCGCTCTCCCCCACATTTGCTCTCCCCCACATTCGCTCTCCCCCACATTCACTCTTCTCCACATTCGCTCTCCCACAATTGCTCTCCCCATACATTCACTTTCCCCTACATGCACTCTCCCCCACGTTCACTCTTCTCCACATTCGCTCTCCCACAATTGCTCTCCGCATATATTCACTTTCCCCTACATTCACTCTCACCCACATTCACTCTCCTCCACTATCACTCTCCCCCCACATTTGCTCTACCCAACTTTCACCCCCCCCCCACTCTCACTCTCCCCCCACATTTGCTCTCCCCCACTTTCACTCTACCCCCAATTTCACTAACCCCTACTTTCGCACTCTCCTCCGCTTTAACATAACCCTTTCGCTCTCCTTCACTTTTGTGAACAAATTTGCAGTGCGCTCGATGGCATTCGATGAATATTTCAGACGAGTAATTTCCATCTGCAGGCAAAGCGATGACCCCAGACAGTCCGCTGTTGGCGAGACGCCGGAAGCCGAGAGTGCCGCTTGCTCGAGGTGAGTCTGCCACCAGGTGGCGGGTCGAGACCGCGACCTACCTAAACTGCATGGGTGTTTGTGCAATAGCTCCCTAATAGACTGTTTTGAAAAATAACCGCATCTGAGTGGTTTGATTCTTCCCAATCCTGCTTAAAACAATATATATTGTTTTCTTAACATTTCTTTTCATTGTTTCAATGTGCTTGTTCTTTTGTGTTTTCATTTTTGTGTTGTAAAATTGTGTCACCCCATATAGGTTTTCATATTAAGGGCCCTACACACCCTCTACAACATATGGTTTGCAGTAAGCTCTATGGCAATTTATGGTTTTTTTCTTGAAGATTTATTCTGCCCATCATGGATAAGTCTGAATAGACTTGTTTTCACCATTAGACAGTTTGTCGATAGAAAGCCCGAGCCTACACTTTTACCGACCCAAGGGATTTTTACCCTCACTCTCACCCACATTCCAAACCACCTAGACATGGTATGAGAGCAACTGGCCTTTGATGACTCTGTAAGTTATACACAGCATATCTTTTACGCTGGCTGTAGTTTTCGAAAGAATATCTACGATATAAGATCTACAGTAGCAAGCCAGATTGTGTGTAGGGTCCTTTATGTTGTCTTCCAATGTCTGTTTGTCGGTAAGAAAATAATTTTTTTGTAAATTATGCATATAAATATGTGTATATAGATTTATTTATTTATTTAGCTATATGCTTCTAAGTGTTGTTTTAAATATGAATGCAATGCGAACCACAAAATTCATGTAGCGTATTGTACTAAATATAGACCAGATGTTAAATTTGTACTAATCTTGAGAATGTGTGAATAGCAGGGTCCGTACGGGCTCTGGAAAGTCTTGAAAGTCTTGAAATGTCTTCATTTTCCCCATTTCAAGGCCTTGAATAGCCTTCAATTTAACGTATTATGAGTAATTAGCCCACTGATCTAAATTAGTCTGAAATCGCCATTTGCAATTGTTTGTTTTTTTCCTGAAATGCAAATGAAAATAGTCTTGAATTCCTATCAAAAACAGCCTTGAAATAGCCTTGAATTCCATATCTTCACATGGGTACGGACCCTGGAATAGAATTTGCGGTAGTTTAATTAAATACGTTCAATAAAGATACCTGAAATAGAGGCTAAATGAAAACAAACTACTTGCTGTAGGTATAAAGCGTCGCGCAGGTATGTAGTCTATTCTTCGCAATAACACTCCTTTTTGTTCGAAGGGGTTCACATATATTTTAATTGTGAACCTTATGTTCTCTATATGCACTTTTCCTATTTTTTAATCACCGATGCACTTTCTCAATTCACATGCCTTTTGTCAGTTTTCTTTGTGCAAAAACAAATATAAACAAATAAAATATTTTAATGATTTATAAAATGCATTTTAAAGAACCAACCAGGTGTATCTTTTTCTTCAACTTGATAGATCTAACATAACTGGTTATTTATTATATGCTGGGGATTATTATTAAAGTCACAAATATAATGAGTAAGTTTAAGGTAGATAACACTGCGATAAGACTGATTTTTAAGACTGGCGGTGGATAAGTTAAATATAATAAATCTACAAGTATTTATATTAAGACTCATTAATCTATCTTACTTAAGACTTTTATGTCCATGCTGTTCGTCTGTCAAGGTAAACCTCACCCCCACTGGCCTTTTGTAGTTAGTTGGTTGCTGGAGTTTTACATCCTGGCAACATCTAAGGTCATTAGGACTGCCTTTTGTAGAAAAGAGTTTTGTAGTGGGTGCTCTGTTTAGTTGCGATAACTAAAGGGTCCATACAAAACTGGTAATGACTGGCCATATTCGGATCTTTAAACTATTTATAATTAAAAAAATAAAAAAATAAATATTTTTATTTTTTTTTACAAATAATTTTAAAAAATCAGCATATTATATTACCGTGGTACAAAATTCAAACGGTCTGTGTGACATGTGAGGTTTACATGTTGTTTTTAATTTTGTGCACTGCCCCCTGGCGTTAGAAAATGTGGACGTGCTGCCCCCTGCTGTTAAACTATGAACCGTCATTGACGTGCTTCCCCCTGTTGTTAAAGTGAACCGTCATTGACGTGCTGCCCCCTGGTGTCACTCCCCGCTGTCACACCATGTAACGCTCCCCCGCTGCATGTAGCTCGTGTTGGTTTCAGACTCCGAATCCTCTGAGGGCGGTTCTACCCCCTCTTCCCCGACCAAGTCTACCCCTCACCCCACTAGCCCTAAAGGCGTGCTGGACACCGCACGCGACAAGGTGATGGCGGAGATGCATCAAGGTGAGTTAGCCAAAATGAAGCCGCGACAGAAGTCATCCGGCTATGCGGTCGGGTAGAATCAGAAATCGCTATAGATAGAACACCACTGCTGTTTTGTGGGCATTGGGTGCAATTTTACGCATTTGCAAGTTTATGCGTTTGGAATCTCGCATCGCTCCTGGAGCAGGAGATCCCATTCGATGTCATAAGCTATTTGCAAAGCCGCGACTAGAAATTCCTGTAGAACACTCACTGCTGGTGATCCGAGCCGGGTGTTTGTGGACATTGGACATAAATTTACGCCTTCGGAGCCTTACGCTGCTCTTGGCACGCAATACCTTATGGGGTGTCGCGAATTGCCTGCAAAGCCACAACTCGCACGCTATCCAGTCTGCCCAGGACAGTGCTCAGGAGGGTGGGACATTTCAAATCACTTACAAAGCAGGAAGCCTGTGGAATTATTGATTGAATCAGTGTTCTTTTTTGGTTTTCACAGTTTTTAAGAAATGCCTAATTAGTACGGTGGCACTTGTTCAGTTGGCAATACGCCTTTCCGTTAGTTCATGTGGCTAAGAGTCATCCGAAGTTTACAACATTTTCACAGTCGTACAAAGAGTATGACTTTTCCCGAACCCCGTACAAAGTAGTACGCGTCAACATTTTATCACAGAACACGACAGCGGTTTATTGTTATATCAATATTTTATTAAACCCTAAAAAGCATACGTGGCCAATGCGCCCACCTTTCCGCCCTTTCCCCTTTATACAATTGTAACGGTGTTGACAACTTTAGATGACTAACACATTACACGTTCGGCTAATCTTATAGTTCTATTAGTATTAAGAATTAATTGGGCGCCTTAGCAATCACAACCCGGGAAATTTCGATGAGCCTTTGTTCTACCATCACGGTATGCCTCGGAGACGGTTCCGCGACGTCTTTTGGCCTATTTCCGTTCAGGGTGCCCCTTGGAGTCACATTCGAGACGTCTCGCTTTTCAGGTAGAAGGCAAAAAGCGCCTCCAAAATGGCTGCCAAATTCATTCGTTTCAGCCAATCAGAGCTATTCTTTTCAATTGAAAATGGCTGCACTCTATGGGGGCCGCCATTTTCGAGGCAACCGACAGTTAAAGTCGTTCAGACTAGCATGACATCCGGAATATCTCCGAGGCGTCTCCGAGACGTACCCTGGAGTCAGCTCTGTTGGAATAATTAGAGACTGGGACAGTTCTGTGGACATCTTCCTCCCTTTCAATAGGGCCATATCTTGGCACCATTTTTGGCGTTCTTTGCCCATTGCTTGACGTCGTTCAGTGCCCATAGTATGGCACTGTCCCCACAGAATGATGTTATATGCCCATAGTTACAACCAGTGGTCCACAACTCGTTCATCAAAGGATCTGGTATGTGCTGTCCTGTATGTGGGAAAGTGCATATAAAAGACCCCTTGCTGCTTATTGGAAAAAGTAGCCTATTTGGCCGCAGCGGGTTTCCTCCAAAGAAATATGTTAGAATGACCATATTTTTTGCGTACAATAGCCAATGATGAAAATCAATGTGCTCTAGAGGTGCTGTTAAATAAAACTAAACCAAATTGTGCTGCCACCTAGTGAAATGACTAGAGACTGGGACAGTTCTATGGACATCTCCCTCCCGAGTTTGACCTTATGTGCCACCAGTTTAGCATTACCTGCTCATCACATGGTGATGTGTGCCCATATTATAGTGATATGTACCCATATTATAGTGATATGTGCCCATGCTCGGAAGGATAGAATCCATATGGTCATGTGCTATGTGGTTATATGATTTTATATGACCATCTTATGGCACTATGTGCCAATATCATGGCCCTGTAGCCCATATTATGCTCATAGTTCGGTGTTCTGTTCCCATAGTATTGCATCACATGTCCATATTATGAGGATATGTGCCCATACTGTGGACTGCCTGTTATGTGGACTGTGTGCCCATTCTGTGGACTGTGCCCATACTGTGGACTGTGCTCATTATGTGGACTGTGCCCATTCTGTGGACTGTGACCATTTTGTGGAGTGTGTCCCTACTGTGGAATGTGCCTATTATGTGGACTGTGCCCATTACGTGGACTGTGCCCATTGTGTGGACTGTGTGCCCATTCTATGGACTGTGCCCATTATGTGAACTGTGCCCATACTGTGTAATGTGTGCCCATCCTGTAGACTGCCCATAATGTAGACTGTGGTATGTGTGCCCACACTCTAGACTGTGTGCATACTCTAGAATATGTGCCCATACTCTAGACTATGTTCCCATTCTCTAGAATATGTGCCCATACTGTGGACTGTGTGCCCATACTCTAGACTACATGCCCATTCTCTAGACTATGTGGCCATACTCTAGAAGGCTAGACTGTGCCCATACTGTGGACTGTGTGACCATACTCTAGACTGTGTGCCCATTCTCTAGACTATGTGCCCATACTCTACACTGTGTGACCATACTGTGGACTGTGTGCGCATACTGTGGACTGTGTGCCCATATTGTGGACTGTGTGCCCATACTGTGGACTGTGTGCCCATACTATGGACTGCATGCCCATACTTTGGACCATGTGCCCATACTCTAGACTGTGTGCCCATACTGTGGACTGTGTGCCCATACTGTGACCTGTGTGTCCATACTTTGGACCACGTGCCCATACTATGTGCTGTGCTTATTATTTATAGCAAATACGTCACTTATTCATAATCTGTCGATTCCCATATTTCGTCTACATTACTTAAATGCTTAATAACAACTTACGCATGCATAAATTAAACCTAACACAACAATAATCAATAATGCATACCCTATATAAAATGTCATTTATGTTATCACTAAGAGTTATGTTACTGTTTCTTGATTTAAATATCAATGCTAATAACCTAAATAAATTGAGCCAATATTTAAATATGGAAAAAGTCTGTGGTTTATAGTGATATGCAAATAAAACATTTTTTTCAGCACACTTGAAAAACATAATCTGTTAGGCCATCATGAAAATTCTACATTCATGAAATTAGTGAGCTATTTTAAGGCCCCCCTAAATTAAAAAAAAAAACCAGCCCTGCCTGAAAAACCGCCCGCCCCTGATTTAAAAATTTGTAATTGAAAAAAACAACTGTTAAAAATGTGTCGGGCTAGCATAGAATTTACATATTACTCAGCAGGATATGAATCAATCTGTATTTTCTGTGGGATAAATGAAAACATTGTGGAACAAGCGGGTTGCTACTGTTTAATTAAAATATTTGACTTAAAAAATTGAAACTTAGAATTGTATGATATACTGGGGGGGGATTGATTGAGTGATTGAGTGATTGATTGGTGGTTGCTTTACGCCCTGTCGGCAGCATATACCATATTCACAGTGGGGTGGGGGGGGGGGGGCTTTAAAAAAAAAAACGCCCGCCCGATATGGATTTGTGCAATCAAGAGGACGATCACCATCTTTATATTTTTTTAATATTTTTTTATTTGGCCTAATGGACGTCGATGTTCAGCCGAGATGGTTTGTGAGGAACCCACAGAGTTTGTAACTCGTCGCATATTGCCTTTAATATGATGCAAATGTGTGAAATAATGCCTTGTATTAATAATTAATAATTAATAATTAATAGCTCGTGTTCTCTGAAACCATACTTTAGACCATACCCGAACTCTGTATGCTCTGTGACCCGCAGATCTCTCAGCGTATTGTGAGAGTTGTAGTGCACTTCTGCACAGTACATGATTTGTTCACGCAGGTTTTAATGGTTTTAGCATTGTTTCTGATTTAATTACTTGTTTAGTTTTAATAGTATATGTGGGTTTTTGGGGCATGGTAGGACAGTAGCGTTTTTCCCCACTTGCCCAATCTGGCAAGTGACTGAATGTCCTACTTGCCCGAGTTGCAAAACTACTTGCCCAAGCCCAAGCCAGCCAATTGAAACTGAAATCTGCTACTGCAGATCAGAACAAATAATGATTTGCCCGTTCGGAATAAAAAACAAACAATTCTCGCCGTGAATATGGCCTATGCTGCCGGCACGCAGTAAAGAAGCCACCAATCAATCAATCAATCAATCAATCAATTGGGCAGGTCACTGAGAACTTCACCTGCCCGGCCGAGTAAACTAGGTTCCCCGGACAACTGGGCAGCCCTTATTGTCCTACCCTGCAATGACAGACAAATAAATGACACACAAATAAACAAAAACAGTCATTGTTGTTGTTGAAGATTTATCCTGCCTATCATGGATAAGTCTGAATAGACTTGTTTTCACCATTAGACAGTTTGTCGATAGAAAGCCTGAACCTCCACTTTTACCGACCCAAGGGATTTTTAACCTCCCACACCACATAGACATGGTATGAGAGCAACTGGCCTTTGATGACGCTGTACGTTATACACTACCAAATTGGCAGAGGTAGGGACATGGGGAATCGAACCACCGACCTTCAGATTAGGAGTCTGACCTAGAAAAAAGTCTAACCACTCTGCCACAGAGAACGCCATAATGTCCAAGCTCAGCAGCAGGAGAAACCAGTCAGTTGACTTTTAAGACCCTGACCCTCCCCTCCCTTATTTGGGGCACATGTCCTGCTTCAGGAGGTCACGTGGTGCTGCCTCCAGCGGTGGTGTTTATGGCCCTCTCCTGCGTCCACCAATCAGAACACTTACTAATCAGAACCATTTGGTTTCTGACCATGCGGTGGCTGTTTATAAACACTTGAGGGGACAGTTGCGATGGTGACTAATCTGTCGATGACGAGCTCTATTAGTTTTTGTTATTTGAATTGAAATTGTGTAGAACCGTGGTTTGTGGCCATAAAGCCCCAGTCACATCTACCCGGATCAGAGGCCGGACGAGCCCCAGACCGTCATCTGGGGTGGTCCGTGGCTGGTCCGGGGTCCACCCCGGATGTTTTAACATGTTTAAAACATCCGCGGCGGCCCAGGCATCCGGGCTCCATCCGGCATGGTAGTAGTAGTAGTAGTAATAGTTGCGAAACAGCCCCGGACCACCCCCGGACAGCCGAGACAGGCCCCGGTTCACCCCCGGACTACCCAGACCACCCCCGGATCGCACCGGCCGGGTACGTGTGACCTCGAGGCAAAAAAACGACGAAAATAGCGATTTTATCCGGGACAGTCTGGGCGACTGGTCTGGGGGTTGTCCGGCTCAAAATCCGGGGCTCGTCCGGGTAGGTGTGACTTGGGGCTTTCTGCAACATACTATTTCCAAGCACATAGCTATTTGTATGTACTGAATGTTTGCAAATACAGGTACCGTTTCCTGTTTTGATAGATCGTGGTATTCGAACCCCATAGGTCGAGTCAAACCAATGACGTAAAAATTGATTCCTAGCTTCCTCGCCAGGCGCTCGTAGTAGGGGTGGTGAAAATTGGAAATATTGTGCCTAGAGCGGGACTCGAACCCACATCTGATGTCACCACACTACCCACACCTACCTGTCTATGTGGCTCCTTGCCTGATAGGTCAGTGAGGACCACTACAATAGGATAGGGCAAGGACTGGTTGGCTCAGTGTCAGGATAATGTGACTGAATGGGATATCAGGTCATCGTGCTGGCGGCCTGGGTTCCCAGTAAGTCGCCATGTGTGTGCACTGTCACAAGTCGGTACTCACCCTGATATGACCGTAGATGTTGCTAGGACATATAACCCCCATGTTCCATTATTGTAATCACCACTGGGTTTGCCCCACACAGCAGCCTCCACCTGTGAAGGTGCGGGTCATCCGATCGATCCTGCTCAGTGGACCCATTTGCAGTTTGGGCTATTTTCCATTCCACAACTGGTTCATCAAAGGCTGTCGTATGTGCTGTCCTGTCAGTGGGAAAGTCCAAATAAAAGACCCCCATTGCTGCTTATCGGAAAGAGTATCCTATGTGGCGGTGGCGGGTTTTCTCCAAAGAAATACGTCAGAATGACCATATGTTTGACGCCCAATAGCCGATGATAAAAATCAATGCAATCCAACCCAGACGGGATGGCCGAATGAGTTAGAGCATCCGTCTCCCGTGTTGGTAGATCATGGGTTCGAATCCTGGTTGAGTCAAACCAATGACTTAAAAGTTTATGCTTGTCACTTCCTAGCAAGACTCTCAGCATTACTAGGGTAGGGCAAGGAGCAGTGGAATGAGGAAGACCAGTCGTCTGCGACTGAAATTTCCCCTGCTTAAATAACTCATCATCATCATCATCATTATCATGCTGTCAGTCGCGATGCGACAAAGACTACTTTCATTACTTGACTGCCGCTCTCCATTTAGTTCTCTGCTGTGAGAGTGATGTCCATGAGTCGGTCTTAATGTCTCTCAGCTTCAGGTTTCTCGTGATGGTATCCTTGAACCGGAGACGAGGGCGCCCTCTCTTTCTGTAACCAGAAGACAGTTGAGAATAGAGGATCTGCTTTGGTAGCCTGTCTGATGACATCCTCATGAGGTGTCCAGTCCACCGGAGATTCTTTTTGATCAGAAGATCTTCCATGGAGGGCAGCCAACTTAACTAATGTACCAACAAAAAAAAGCGCTCTAGCGGCGTCGTTAAATAAAACAAGCTTTTCCACCCCATGTTCCATTATTCAAATCACCGCCGGCTTTGCCTCCTACAGCCGTCTCCACCCCGTCTATGCACATGGAGAGTAGCAGTGACGACGACGTAAAGAAGACTCCCGACTCCGGCCCCGTCACCGTCTCTGTTCCGCACGCCGCCGAGGGAGTGGACGAGTTCTTCCAGGCGCGCACAGTCGAGCAGCTCTCCAAGGACAAGCACGATGTGACCGTCGACGATTTTGATCACGTCTTCCTAACCTCTCAGGACATGTGAGTGTTGTTGCAAGGATGCGATGTTTCTGGAGATTCATCACCAAAAAAAATTTTAAAAAATTGTTTCAATAAAACCTTTTTTTAAATTACATTTTTAAATTGAAATTTGACCAGATCTCAAAACATAGCCATTTAAAGTAAAAGTTACATATTTCCGAGTTTAAAAAAAAAAAAAAAAAAAAAAAAGATTTGACCAGAGGCGGTGGCCGAAATCGGTAGAGCGCAGAGATCGGGAGTTCGATTCCTGGGCTAGTCAAACAAATGAAGTACAAAATTGATACTTGTTGTTTCCTAGCTTGGCGCTCGGCATTAATAGGATAGGGCAAGGACTGGTTAGCTCAGTGTTCGGTTAATGTGAGTGATATTGGGTAATGGTGCTGGTGGCCTGGTCTCCCAGTGTGGCAGCACTATAAAGTCGCCATGAGTGTGCACTGTCACAATTCGATACCCGTCCTGATGTGACTAGATGTTATTAGGACGTAAAACAACACATTTCCTAGTTTGTTTTTAATAATGAAATTGGTCATTCTTGTGATTTGTGCAGATCCAGTGAAGAAAAAATGTATGTTTAAGCTGCATAGTCCGATGAAGAATTAAATTTTCAAAACTAAGACAAATATCTATAATTGATTCTACATATCTAACTTAGCATTCATTGCCACATAGAAGGGAACACTAGTCAATTTAATAGAACTTGTTACTGCTGAATCC
Source organism: Branchipolynoe longqiensis (assembly GCA_030323885.1). Taxonomy (NCBI): domain Eukaryota; kingdom Metazoa; phylum Annelida; class Polychaeta; order Phyllodocida; family Polynoidae; genus Branchipolynoe; species Branchipolynoe longqiensis. The sequence continues at coordinate 94,109,306 of CM059190.1, read as the reverse complement.
TTCTACGTAAAGATTTACACCTGTCATAATGCTAAGAAAACCTTTGCATGGTCTGCAGTATTTATACTCACATATTAACTTATGTACTATATATATTTATGTTACTATTTGCAGCCTTCCGGTGCTACAAAAAGCTCGGCCCCAGACCCGGCGAGCAGCGTCCTCACGGAACCCGCTGAAAACGCTAGCGCAAAGGCGAGATATCCAGAGCGCGTATGTGCAGGTGAAAAGCGGAGTTGCGGACCGCGAGATGAGGCGAATCAAACGAGACCAGAGTGAGTCAGTCATGGCGCCCAATAGTGGGGTCTGCAGGGTCCGAACGGGGCCTGGAAAGTCTTGAAAAGTCTTGAACTTCATTTGCCCCATTTCAAAACCTTGAATTTCAACCTATTTTGGGTAATTAGTCTTGAAATACCTTGAATTCCATTAAACTGTCCCTACTGATCTAAATTAGTCCAAAATCGTCATTCGGAATGGTGATTGACTAAATCCAAATGAAAATAGTCTTGAATTTCTATTAAAAAAGCCTTGAAATAGCCTTGAGTTCCATATCTTCACATCTTTACGGACTCTTAGTCTGATGTGAACGCAGAAATGAAGAGTTTGGGGCGCAAAAACTGACAAATCCTTTTTAGTTGTTCTTGGTAAAAATGTAATTTCTTGTTGTGCTTTACAGGTATAGTCTATCAATTTCATTTTGGGTAATGCATTATATAGGCCATGTGCCATCACAGGACACCTGCTATGTCAGACCAAACTGTGCCCATTCTCTGACTGTGCCCATGCTCTACACTGTACCCATTCTCTGACTGTGCCCATACTCTACACTGTACCCATTCTCTGACTGTGCCCATACTCTACACTGTACCCATTCTCTGACTGTGCCCATACTCTACACTGTACCCATTCTCTGACTGTGCCCATACTCTACACTGTACCCATTCTCTGACTGTGCCCATATCTACATTACCCATCTCTGACCATACTTAACTTCATTCTCGACTGTGCCATACTCTACACCCATCTCTGACTGTGCCCATACTCTACACTGTACCCATTCTCTGACTGTGCCCATACTCTACACTGTACCATTCCCCACCACACTACATTTCTGACTGTGCCCATACTCTAACTGTACCATTTCTGACTGTGCCCATACTCTACACTGTACCATTCTCTGACTGTGCCATACTCTACACTGTACCATTCTCTGACTGTGCCATACTCTACACTGTACCATTCTCTACTGTCCCATCTCTACTGTACCCATTCTCTGACTGTGCCCATACTCTACACTGTACCCATTCTCTGACTGTGCCCATACTCTACACTGTACCCATTCTCTGACTGTGCCCATACTCTACACTGTACCCATTCTCTGACTGTGCCCATACTCTACACTGTACCCATTCTCTGACTGTGCCCATACTCTACACTGTACCCATTCTCTGACTGTGCCCATACTCTACACTGTACCCATTCTCTGACTGTGCCCATACTCTACACTGTACCCATTCTCTGACTGTGCCCATACTCTACACTATACCCATTCTCTGACTGTGCCAATACTCCACACTGTACCCATTCTCTGACTGTGCCCAAACTCTAGACTGTACCCATTCTCTGACTGTGCCCATACTCTACACTGTACCCATTCTCTGACTGTGCCCATACTCTACACTGTACCCATTCTCTGACTGTGCCCATACTCTACACTGTACCCATTCTCTGACTGTGCCAATACTCCACACTGTACCCATTCTCTGACTGTGCCCAAACTCTACACTGTACCCATTCTCTGACTGTGCCCATACTCTAGACTGTGTACCCATTCTCTGACTAATTCTCTGCGGCTATTTGAGTTTGAATACAGAGTTGTCCAATGAAGACAACTACTAGTAGTACCAATGATAGGACACCTCTATGTCAGGACAATGTTGGTCTGGGTACAGAACTGTCCGTTGAATACAGGCGCTACTCTATTACCAATGTAATACTTAGACAGATAATAGCGAGAAGACACTGAGCCTGTAATGATGTGGACACGTCCCACATCTGACACCATGTAATGATGTGGACACGTCCCACATCTGACACCATGTAATGATGTGGACATGTCCCACATCTGACACCATGTAATGATGTGGACACGTCCCACATCTGACACCATGTAATGATGTGGACACGTCCCACATCTGACACCATGTAATGATGTGGACACGTCCCACATCTGACACCATGTAATGATGTGGACACGTCCCACATCTGACACCATGTAATGATGTGGACACGTCCCACATCTGACACCATGTAATGATGTGGACACGTCCCACATCTGACACCATGTAATGATGTGGACACGTCCCACATCTGACACCATGTAATGATGTGGACACGTCCCACATCTGACACCATGTAATGATGTGGACACGTCCCACATCTGACACCATGTAATGATGTGGACACGTCCCACATCTGACACCATGTAATGATGTGGACACGTCCCACATCTGACACCATGTAAAACCCACCACACAAAACCCAAACACAAAACCCACACGACACCATGTAATGATGTGGACACGTCCCACATCTGACACCATGTAATGATGTGGACACGTCCCACATCTGACACCATGTAATGATGTGGACACGTCCCACATCTGACACCATGTAATGATGTGGACACGTCCCACATCTGACACCATGTAATGATGTGGACACGTCCCACATCTGACACCATGTAATGATGTGGACATGTCCCACATCTGACACCATGTAATGATGTGGACACGTCCCACATCTGACACCACATAATGATGTGGACACGTCCCACATCTGACACCATGTAATGATGTGGACAAGTTGGAGTCTGGTTAACGAGTGTTTATTTAGTTTCACATCCACCTTGTGTCCCCATCGGGTCGCGCGTCACACCGGCTCCCATGGGCTGATTAGTATGCGTGCATACATTACATACATTACAGAGCCCGCATACAGTTTAGTTATCACTTACAGTTGCGGGATCAGCCTGTTTCGCGTCAGAGGCGCTTGCTGGACTAGCTGCCACCGAGAACTTCGCAAATGTCATGTTGCGAAAGACAAACTCCTTCACAAGCGGGACGCCGGGGAACCAGAAGTTGGACCCTTACATGGAGGTCATGCTCATGCAGGTCAAAGGTCAGTGTCAACGTCATGGTAGCATTATCTCAAGGTGAAGTTAATTTCTTATGTTTTGTAGATGATGATTTTTTTTTAATAGTTCATTTTGTTTACTATCCTTTGACACAACTTTTATAATTGTGCGCTTATAAATACATTCTGTCTAAAAGTGAAAGTTAGATAACAATTGTAAAGTAAGAATTAAATACTTATTACCATGAAGATCGCCTTTACTGCCAATGGCTTTTTGTTGCTAAATACATTTATTCTTCTGAACATTAGTTGTTGGTTTTTAAGCAAACTGGTCAACAGTTAGTTACGTGTCCCTGTCACCCACTAGCTCTGAGCTGTTCAGCCTGCCTGAAGGTCACGATTTGTTTTCTTAAATAAAAGACATTTAACCAATTTTCAAATAACATATGGGTACGGAGCAAATCAAAATAAATACACAGCAAACAGTGTTTTCCAAGACAGATAATTTGTGTTTGGTGTTTTAAGTTGCAAGTATAATTCACCAGATATTGCAATACCTCAGGGAGTTTGACGCCCCTTCCCTGCAGAGTTGTAAACCACTGCCTTGTGGTACAGGTTCTTGACAGAACCGAAGGCTAAGGGAGCAAACCCTGAACAGAAAACCATGTCACGGTGGCAGCGTCAAGGGCGGTTGATGTATGGAACTCCCAACATCTCCCGACCAGCCACTGCAGGACAAATAGTTTTGTGCCTGTCTGGACATGTTCTTGCCGGTGTGAGACTTCTATTTGCTCCCCGAGAGAGTGCTGCTGGTAACTTGCAAAAGCCAGCAGCACTTCAACACTTTTGCAGGCAGCTTTCATGAAATGTGCAACCACACAAAACCTGAAGCTGAGAGATAAGACCGACTCATGGACATCACTCTCACAGCAGAGCTAAATGGAGAGCGGCAGTCAAGTAATGAAAGCAGTCTTTGTCGCATCGCGACCGACAGCATGATGATATGATGATGATAATTGACCAAGTATTTCAGTATAACCCCTTTAAACCAAACTTGAAGGGACCCTAGAAATTTGTTTGGATTAACCGATCATTGGTTAAACCAAACTTTGGCTTTGACTTTGACTTAGCTTTGGCAAAAACGTGGGTGCATTATGAATGGAAGATACAATGTATGTGGACACTTTGATGTATATACAGTATCACCCCGTTAAACCAAGCTCAGTTAAACCGAACGATCGGTTAATCAGAACTTACCAGCATTTATCATATAAAAAAGTTGGTGGGGTCTCAGATGACCTTATAGTTACTTATAACCACATGAAAGTTTGGTTTAACTGTACTGGAAGTGGCCTGGTGTCCGACAATTTTGTTTGGATTAACCATTATTTTGGATTAACCGACTGGTTTAACCAACTTTTTTATATGATAAATGGTGGTATTTTGCCAGGCCGCCAAAAAAAGTTTGGATTAACCGATCGTTTGGTTTAACCGAGCTTGGTTTAACGGGGTTATACTGTAATGTGCATTTAGTAGGTTTCAGCATTAGTGTTATTGTGACTTAGGTGGACAATGTGGTGTGATTTGCAATCAGGACGGGGGTAAGCAAGGTAACCAATTACATTAGTCAGTTATCATTGGGTGTTTGATGCTGTAACTTTATTTTGGGGTGGTGCTGATATCACAGATAGTAGAGGGATAGATGTGATGATAGTCCACGGTCTTCCACACTGTCACGCACTCGCGGAAGAACGCCGAGATTGAGTAAAAGTACGCTTCAACTGGTTTATTACAAAACCCTATTCGCTCTCCGTGGCATCAACAGTCAACTGACCCGCCCCCTAACTCGCCAGGTCCCACATCGCCTCTATAGGTGGGTGGGGGGTGTGCTAGGCACACGCAGTAGAGGGCAGCCCAGTTGGGGCTCTGCCCGGTGGCTAGCCTGCTGCCACCTAGCGCAGTTCAATGTAACTGCGTAGGTGTGCGGCGTAGTGTCTGTCACCACCGTGTGGTAGTGGAGCTCATGTACAGACTACTACAGATGTTTAAGTGACGTCAGGAAAGCGTGATAATTGGTCAGTTTGAAAGCGTGATGATTGTCCACATCATTCATATGCTATAGCCTAGTAGCTCTTCTTTCAAATGTCACACTTTAGGAAAGATGGTTGCAATAGTCATATCTGGCAGCATTTCTAATGCATCGTAAAGCACGTCACTTTAATACAAAATAAAACCACCAAAGAACTATGTCTGTCTAAACTGTAAACATCATATTGCTAGCTATATCAATTATATTGCCACTATCATTGCTCATTATCACGCTTCAAATATGGTGGCCATATTTTCGGGCGCACGCTGGGAGAGCCTCAAACAGCCTCGCTTTGCCATCCTTATATATAAAATCCTTGGTGATATGACAACAATTCCATCGACTTAGTTGGGAAATCTGACAGTATTTTTTTAATTACAGGCTTTGTGTTAGTAGTTTATGTAATGATGGATTTTCAATGTTAAATTTAATGACAGGATGGCCAAAAAAGTTGAGCGTCCGCCTCCCATTTTGGTAGGTTTGGGGATTCAAAATCCCACGTTCGAACCCTGGCTGACTCAACCCAATGACTTGACTATTTTTACTTGTCGCTTCCTAGCCTGGCGCTCGGCATCACTAGAATAGGCCAAAGAGCAGTGGAGTGAGGAGGACCAATTTTGCGTTAACTACTTTTTAAATGGTGGAGTTAATTTTGCAAACTAGGTCACCTTAACTCTAAACATATCGCTTGTGTTTGATCATTTATCCATAGGTCGGCGCCACTGCCAAACAAGACTCGTTGCTCCAGACGCGAGTTCGCTCAACTCAGGTGACTGCTTCATCCTCGTTACCCCGGAGCGGTGTTGGGTGTGGCTTGGCAACTTCTCCAACGTTATCGAAAAGGCAAAAGCTGTTGAAGTGGCCGGCGTAATACAGGCGAAACGTGATCTTGGGTGCAAGTCGCCCTACGAACCAACTGTGATGGAGGAAGGAGCTGCGACCGTCGTTAAGCGCTTCTGGGAGGTGCTCGGTGGGGAGGCAGACTATCAAGGTGGGTGAGAGCGAGTGAAGCAGTTTGAAAGGAAATTTAACGCACTGTTGACATCATTCATTTCCGAAGTCACATTCACACACTTTAACGTCTCATTTCAAGTCAACCAGACGGGATGGCCGAATGAGTTAGAGCATCCGTCTCCCGTGTTGGTAGATCGTGGGTTCGAACCCGGTTCGAGTCAAACCAATGACTCAAAAAATTAGATACTTGTCACTTCCTAGCCTGGCGCTCGGGATTATTAGGATAGGACAAGGACTGGTTGGCTCAGTGTCAGGATAATGTGACTGAGTGGGATATCAGATCATGGTGCTGGTGGACTGGTCTTCCAGTGGGGCAGCACTATAAAATCATCATGAGTGCGCAGTCACAAGTCGGTACCCGTCCTGATATGACCTTACATGTTGATAGGACGTAAAACAACAACAAACAAACATTTCAAGTCTTTTCACGTGGGCTATTCCCAATTATAAACATTATCGCAAGCATACAAATCATACACTGTCAGTGGGTGGGAAGTAGCGGGGGTTGGATTGCATGTTTTTACATTCTATGTAAAAGCGATGGTTGAATAAAAACCGAACACTTATTGTCATGAATATGGCCTGTGCTGATGACACGGCATAACGAAGCCATCAATCAATCAATCAAACACAGCGAGGGTCAGTGTAGACGAGACTGCCACCATGTGATAATGCGGCTCATAGATAGGACTGTTTCAATATTGGGTCCTAATGCTTTGTATCACCACAGGGGGCGCCACTCCGGCTTTCTCTCACTCTCCTGACAGTCCCTTCTACCTGTGTATCTCGGCCTGTATATGACCTTAGATGTTGCCAGGGCGGGGTGGCCGAATCGGTAGAGCGCAGGCCTCGCGTGCGGGAGATCGGGAGTTCGGTTCCCGGTCGAGTCAAACCCAATGACTTATCAAATTGATACTCGTCGCTACCTAGCCTGGTGCTGGGCATTACTAGGATAGGGCAAGGACTGGTTAGCTCAGTGTCAGGATAATGTGACTGAGTGATATCGGGTCATGATGCTGGCACTGGTCTCCCAGTGGGGCAGCACTATAAAGTCACCATTAGTGCGAACTGTCCAGTACCCATCCTGATATTGCCTTAGATGTTCCTAGGACCTAAAACAACATGCAATCTATTGTTAAACTTATTAGATTTTAAATAGTCTTGAATTCGGGTATCTAATAGATCTAAATGTATGCAGAACCGAAGGCTAAGGGAGCAAACCCTAAACAGAAAACCATGTCACTGTGGCAGCATTAAGGGCAGTTGATGTATGGAACTCCCAACATCTCCCGACCAGCCACTGCAGGGACAACTAGTTTTGCGCCTGTCTGGACATGTTCTTGCCGGTGTGAAACCTCGATTTGCTCCCCGAGAGAGTGGCGCTGGTAACCTGCAAAAGCCAGCAGCACTTCAACACTTTTGCAGGCAGCTTTCATGAAATATGGGAGAGCGGCAGTCCAGTAATGAAAGCAGTCTTTGTCGCATTGCGACTGACAGCATGATGATGATGATGATGATAATGATGAATAGACCCCTCCAGTTAAGCAAGTGACATCTATCGGCAGAATTTGGAACCACTCTAGTCGGGTCATTCCCCGACTGCCTAGGATTTCACATGCTATATCCCGGTAAAGAATGCTTGGAAAAATAATCAAATGCTTGATTATATTCACATATTCATATCGCAACAGGATCAAGCTCTTATCCTTGTAATATATATATTTTTTAAAGACAACTATATTGTATTTTTCTTCTGGTTTTCACCGCCGCTCTCTTCACGTGTATTACATACACCCCACCAGTTAAGCTAGTGACATCTATCGGCGGAATCTGGAACCAGTCTAGTTGGGTCGTTTCCAGCTTAACTGGCGGGGTCTATTATGATGGCTTTTTAAGAATATTTTTTTTAGTGATGGTTTATTTATTCTGGTCATGGTTAAGGCATGCACCTGTTTTTGCTGCTGTGCAGTAGTAGCTTTGCGCTAACAAGTATGTGCAGTTGTTTGTTTTGTGTTGTGACCTTGACCTTGGCAGACGTGGGCCCTACGGAGGAGGACGAGGTGTACGAGGCCGACATGATGGAGACTGCGCGTTTACCGGGGTCTATTATGATGGCTTTTTTTAAATATATTTTTTAGTGATGGTTTAGACGGGATGGCCAAATGAGTTAGAGTGCCCGTCTCCCGTGTTGGTAGATCGTGTGGTCATGGGTTCGAACCCGGGTCGAGTCAAACCAATGACTTAAAAATTGATACTTGTCGCTTCCTAGCCTGGCGCTCGGCATTATTAGGATAGGGCAAGGACTGGTTGGCTCAGTGTCAGGATAATGTGACTGAGTGGGATATCAGGTCACGGTGCTGGTGGCCTGGTCTTCCAGTGGGACAGCACTATAAAGTCGTCATGAGTGCGCACTGTCACAAGTCGGCACCCGTCTTGATATGACCATAGATGTTGCTAGGACGTAAAACAACAACAAACAAATTAGTGATGGTTTATGTATTCTGCTCATGGTTAAGGGCATGAACCTGTTTTCGTCAGTGTGCAGTAGTAGCTTTGCGCTAACAATTATGTGCAGTTGTTTATTTTGTGTTGTGACCTTGACCTTGGCAGACGTGGGCCCTACGGAGGAGGACGAGGTGTACGAGGCCGACATGGCGGAGACAGTGCGCGTTTACCGGCTGGCCGGTGAGCAGTTCGTGCTGTGGGAGGAAGTGTCGGGCTGTGTGCCGCGCTACGAGATGCTCAGCACCAAGGTAAGTCTCACCGGATAACCAGCTATCGGCTAATCAACTAACAGTGCTGTCGCTTAGCAGTCCGATCGGCTAGCTGTCCCGTTGGTTAGCCGTCCCATTGGTAGGTTAGCCGTCCCATGAGTTAACCATCCCATGAGTTAACCATCCCATAGGTTAGCCATACCATGAGTTAGCCATCCCATGAGTTAGCCGTCCCATGAGTTAGCCATCCCATGAGTTAGCCTTCCCATAAGTTAGCCGTCCCATGAGTTAGCCGTCCCATAAGTTAGCCGTCCCATGAGTTAGCTGTCCCACCGCTTATCTGTGCTGTTGGTTAGCCGTGCTGTCGGTTAGCCGTCCGGTTGGTTAGCCGTCTGGTCGGTTAGCCGTCCGGTCGGTTAGCCGTCCGGTCGGTTAGCCGCCCCATGAGTTAGCCATCCCATGAGTTAGCCATCCCATGAGTTAGCCATCCCATGAGTTAGCCATCCCATGAGTTAGCCGTCCCATAAGCTTGCCGTCCCGCCTCTTAGCCGTGCTGTTGATTAGCCGTCCAGTCGGCTAGTTGCCCGGTCGGTTAGCTGTCCCATTAATTAGCCGTCCTGTCGGTTAGCCGTCCCGTCGGTAGGTTAGTGATCCCATAAGTTAGCCATCCTATGAGTTAGCCATGTCATGAATTAGCCATCCCATGAGTTAGCCATACCATGAGTTAGCCATCCCATAAGTTAGCCGTCCATTTGGTTAGCCATCCAGTCAGTTAGCCGTCCAGTCGGTTAGCCATCCAGTCGGTTAGCCATCCAGTCGGTTAAGCCGTCCAGTTGGTTAGCCGTCCAGTCGTTTAGCCATCCAGTCGGTTAAGCTGTCCATCGGTTAGCCGTCCAGTCAGTTAGCTGTCCCACCAGCTAACTGTCCCACCTGATATGGTCACCTGTATGCGGTATGCGAATGCGGCACAAAATGGGAAAGAATTTATACGCACAGTGATGCTTCCATATGTCCGGTTGTGAATGCATGGACAGCGAAGCGGCTCGCGCAATAGACCGATCGGTGCAGGGGCAGACCTGTGCGAATGCGAAAGCGAATACGAATGGCATGCTGCATACCGTGTATATGGAATCTCAGCTTAACTGGGCAGACATTACTGAAGTTTAAAATACGCATTTGACGTTGTCTCTCTCTTCTGACGTGACTGTTTCATGTTGCAGGATATTCTCATCTTCGACTTCGGGTCTGAGTTCTATTTGTGGACGGGGAAACAAGCTGCCTTCTCAAAGCGGAAGGTTGCGTTGAAGTTAGCACGCAACATGTGGACGAATGGCTATGACTACACCGAACACGGCTTTAACCCCATGTCTCCACTCACCTGTAAGTGAACGTCTATATTCTCATCTTTTAGCACATGTTTATCGCTAAGCTATATTTGAGCCTGTCTCTCTCGTGTGATTGTAAGTTGGGTTTTACTTTTAACCCTTGTCTCCCGTCATATGGAAATGTAACCTAGGTTTTAGCTTTAACCCTTGTCTCTCGTCACATGGAAATGTAAACTGGGTTTTAGCTTTAACCCTTGTCTCTCGTCATATGGAAATGTAACCTAGGTTTTAGCTTTAACCCTTGTCTCTCGTCATATGGAAATGTAACCCAGGTTTTAGCTTTAACCCTTGTCTCTCGTCATATGGAAATATAAACTAGGTTTTAGCTTTAACCCTTGTCTCTCGTCATATGGAAATGTAACCCAGGTTTTAGCTTTAACCCTTGTCTCTCGTCATATGGAAATGTAACCCAGGTTTTAGCTTTAACCCTTGTCTCTCGTCATATGGAAATATAAACTAGGTTTTAGCTTTAACCCTTGTCTCTCGTCATATGGAAATGTAACCCAGGTTTTAGCTTTAACCCTTGTCTCTCGTCATATGGAAATGTAACCCAGGTTTTAGCTTTAACCCTTGTCTCTCGTCATATGGAAATATAAACTAGGTTTTAGCTTTAACCCTTGTCTCCCATCACATGGAAATGTAACCTAGGTTTTAGCTTTAACCCTTGTTTCCCGCCATATGGAAATGTAACCTAGGTTTTAGCTTTAACCCTTGTCTCTCGTCAATGGAAATGTAACCTAGGTTTTAGCTTTAACCCTTGTCTCTCGTCATATGGAAATGTAAACTAGGTTTTAGCTTTAACCCTTGTCTCTCGTCATATGGAAATGTAAACTAGGTTTTCGCTTTAACCCTTGTCTCCTGTCATATGGAAATGTAAACTGGGTTTTAGCTTTAACCCTTGTCTCTTGTCATATGGAAATGTAACCTAGGTTTTAGCTTTAACCCTTGTCTCTTGTCATATGGAAATGTAACCTAGGTTTTCGCTTTAACCCTTGTCTCTCGTCATATGGAAATGTAAACTATGTTTTAGCTTTAACCCTTGTCTCTTGTCATATGGAAATGTAACCTAGGTTTTAGCTTTAACCCTTGTTTCCCGTCACATGGAAATATAAACTAGGTTTTAGCTTTAACCCTTGTTTCCCGTCACATGGAAATATAAACTAGGTTTTAGCTTTAACCCTTGTCTCCCATCACATGGAAATGTAACCTAGGTTTTAGCTTTAACCCTTGTTTCCCGCCATATGGAAATGTAACCTAGGTTTTAGCTTTAACCCTTGTTTCCCGCCATATGGAAATGTAACCTAGGTTTTAGCTTTAACCCTTGTCTCCCGTCATATGGAAATGTAACCTAGGTTTTAGCTTTAACCATTGTCTCTCGTCATATGGAAATGTAACCTAGGTTTTAGCTTTAACCCTTGTCTCTCGTCATATGGAAATGTAAACTAGGTTTTAGCTTTAACCCTTGTCTCTCGTCATATGGAAATGTAAACTAGGTTTTAGCTTTAACCCTTGTCTCTCGTCATATGGAAATGTAAACTGGGTTTTAGCTTTAACCCTTGTCTCTTGTCATATGGAAATGTAACCTAGGTTTTAGCTTTAACCCTTGTCTCTTGTCATATGGAAATGTAACCTAGGTTTTCGCTTTAACCCTTGTCTCTCGTCATATGGAAATGTAAACTATGTTTTAGCTTTAACCCTTGTCTCTTGTCATATGGAAATGTAACCTAGGTTTTAGCTTTAACCCTTGTCTCCCGTCATATGGAAATGTAAACTAGGTTTTAGCTTTAACCCTTGTCTCCCGTCACATGGAAATGTAAACTAGGTTTTAGCTTTAACCCTTGTCTCTCGTCATATGGAAATGTAACCTAGGTTTTAGCTTTAACCCTTGTCTCTCGTCACATGGAAATATAAACTAGGTTTTAGCTTTAACCCTTGTCTCCCGTCACATGGAAATATAAACTAGGTTTTAGCTTTAACCCTTGTTTCCCGTCACATGGAAATGTAACCTAGGTTTTAGCTTTAACCCTTGTTTCCCGCCATATGGAAATGTAACCTAGGTTTTAGCTTTAACCATTGTCTCTTGTCATATGGAAATGTAACCTAGGTTTTAGCTTTAACCCTTGTCTCCCGTCGCATGGAAATATAAACTAGGTTTTAGCTTTAACCCTTGTTTCCCGCCATATGGAAATGTAACCTAGGTTTTAGCTTTAACCCTTGTTTCCCGCCATATGGAAATGTAAGTTGGGTTTTAATTTAACCCTTGTCTCCCATCACATGGAAATGTAAACTAGGTTTTAGCTTTATCCATTGACTCCCGTCATAAATAAATATAAACTGAGTTTTAGCTTTAACTTGTCTCCCATCACATGTAATAGACTACATCACCATTCCAGCCGCGCGGTGCATTGTGGGATGTGTCAGAGCAAAACAAACCCACGAGAAGAACATGGCTCATGCTAATACACTGGGTGTAGCTATGAAATGTGCTAGTTTCAGCTCATCTCAGCTCTCGTTTGAAACATAGAAATACCAACTAAAAAATATATATATCATAAATTAAGATATTAATCTTTTATTCAGCATTGCATTTACATCAATATAATCAGCACATCTTATGGCATTTGCATTTAGATTTAGACAAATCTGGGCACTCAGACTAATGTTAGAGCCATAGCTAGAGTCAGTTTTACTTATTTTATTCATGTTTTTATTTATATCCTATGGTTAATGACATATGTAGAACTAGAAAATGAGTAGGGTTAATCAGATATTGGTTACATATTTCTTTGAAGCAAGTTTTTGTTGACGCATTTGACATTTTAATATTTAGAACAAGAATTACTTCTGACTAATCAATGGTGATGTAAACATCAGCCTGTAAAGTGACTGAAATTGTTTGTTTCGTAGCTCAAAATGCTTAATTATGGAGAGTTGTGTCTTAAACATATTCATTATATTATTAATTGCATCCTTCCGTCCATGTTTGTGGCAAATTGTTATGTATTTCTATTAATTTTGAATAAAATGCCAGTTTTGCCTACGCGTATCGGCAAACTCAATGGCTGTACATCTTTGCTTTGCTCCCAATGCCGTTTTCAGCGCATGCGCACTCGGAACCGTGATCTCGTCTATTGTAAACTGGCTTGTCTCGCATCGTATTTTATAAATATAAGCTGGAGGGAGGTGTGTTAGTAATGTATGATTTTATTGTTTAATAAAAGATTGATATAACATAAACTACTGACATGGAATATTAATGTGCACTTCTACTTCTTTGTATGGGAAGGAGAGGTCTGGAAAAGTGCTACAGTTAAACCTCTCTAAATCGACCAAACATGGGACTGACTCTAAATGGTCCAGGTTTAGGGAGGTGGTCGGTTTAGCGAGTTTTTCATTTCGTTACAATGGTATTATATTGGCGATCATTTGGGACCCAAATAAAGCAATCGATATAGGGGAGTGGGCGATCTGTGGGGGTGGTTGGTTAGAGAGGTTTTGCTCTGTTCGTATGACTTTGAAAATGTTGGAAACTGTCAATGACCCCCCCCAATTTATGATTCAGCGGAAAGTCAGGGCGGTCTGCCCCTGAAGGACAGCGAACGACCTGATTGGACGCTGTTCTGCAAGGTCAACCAGAACATGGAGACGATACTCTTCAGGGAGAAGTTCTTCGACTGGCCAGACGCGTCTCGACTCATCAACATCAAATCGCAGGACGACATTGATCCGAAGGTCAGTACTTTCATCTGATTAAATGTGATTAATTAGTATCCTGTTTTTCAAAAAAACCTACATTTTTGTTTTTCTTCCAAATTTTCAAAAATGTTACTGTCATGGGGGTGATGAAAATGGGAAATACTGTGCCTAGAGCGGGACTCGAACCCACATCTCTTTGCATTCCGGGCCAGTGTGCTAACCATTACACCACCTAGGCTCCCTGATATCAATACACTCCCCACGCCTACCTGTCTATGTGGTTACTTGCCTGAGAGGTCAGTGCAGACCACTACACTCGTCCCCCTGGAATTGTAAGTCTTGTAATGCTTACAATTACATACATACAGGCAATGCACTAACACATGCATACACAGGGTAGGTTCAACAACCATACAGCGCGTAGCTTGTACAGGATCCTGGTCACGGCACCAGTGTCATGGGGGTGATGAAAATGGGAAATACCGCGCCTAGAGCGGGACTCGAACCCACATCTCTTTGCATTCCGGGCCAGTGTGCTAACCATTACACCACCTAGGCTCCCTGATATCACCATACTACCCACGCCTACCTGTCTATGTGGCTCCTTGCCTGAGAGGTCAGTGCAGACCACTACATTACCTAAGATTTTGTCGGGTTTTGACACATCTTAGTTTTCTATGAAAAACCTGCGCTCTGACTAATGATTATCCCCTTGTGTGACTGAAAGTGCTCTGACTAATGCATGTCTCCTTGTGTGACTGAAAGCGCTCTGACCAATGCTTGTTGCCTTTTGTGACTGAAAGCGCTCTGACTAATGCTAGTCGCCTTGTGTGACTAAAAGCGCTCTGACTAATGTTTATCATCTAGTGTGACTGAAAGCGCTCTGATTAATGTTTATCGCCTTGTGTGACTGAAAGTGCTTTGACTAATGCTTGTCTCCTTGTGTGACTGAAAGCGCTCTGACTAATGATTATCCCCTTGTGTGACTGAAAGTGCTCTGACTAATGCTTGTCACTTTGTGTGACTGAAAGTGCTCTGACTAATGCTTGTCTCCTTGTGTGACTGAAAGCACTCTGACTAATGCTTATCGGCTTGTGTGACTGAAAGCGCTTAACACTTATCACATTGTGTGATTGAAAGTGCTCTGACAAATGCTCATAACCTTTTGTGGAGAAAAGTGCTTTGACTAATGCTCATTGCCATGTGTGACTGAAAGCGCTCTGACTAATGTGTATCACCTTGTGTGACTAAAAGCGCTCTGGCTAATGTGCATTGTGTGACTGTAAGCGCTCTAACACTTATCACATTGTGTGATTGAAAGTGCTCTGACTAATGCTTATCGCCTTGTTTGACTGAAAGTGTTAGACTAATGTTTATCACCTTGTGTGACTGAAGGTGTTTGACTAATGCTTATCGCCTTGTGTGACTGAAAGGGCTAGACTAATAGTTATCACCTTGTATGACTGAAAGTGCTCTGACTAATCCTTATCGCCTTGTGTAACTGAAATCGCTTTGACTAACACTTATCACCTTGTTTGACTGAAAGCGTGCTGACTAATGTTTATCACCTTGTGTGACTGAAGGTGTTTGACTAATGCTTATCGCCTTGTGTGACTGAAAGTGCTCTGACTAATCCTTATCGCCTTGTGTAACTGAAATCGCTTTGACTAACACTTATCACCTTGTATGACTGGAAGCACTGACTAATGCTTATTGCCTTGTTTGACTGAAAGCGCTCTGACTAATGCTAGTCGCCTTGTGTAACTGAAAGCGCTCTGACTGATGCTGGTCGCCTTGTGTGACTGAAAGCGCTCTGACTAATGTCTATCGTTGGCTTCTCTGCAGGCGGACGGGGGCGTGGAACTGACACCTTATGACGTCGCAAAGATGTTGCCCATCGACACGTCACCTGTCAGCATGGTGCTGGAGGGAAGTCACGTGGGGCGAGGAAATACATGGTAGGTGGCGCCACCAATGGGTACGTCAGACTGGGGGAAATGTGACCTGGGGTTTTTGGCTTTAACCCTTATTTCCCATCACATGTAAATGTAACCTGGGTTTTTGGTTTTAACCCTTATTTCCCATCACATGTAAATGTAACCTGGGTTTTGGCTTTAACCCTTATTTCCCATCACATGTAAATGTAAACTGGGTTTTGGCTTTAACCCTTATTTCCCATCACATGTAAATGTAAACTGTGTTTTGGTTTTAACCCTTATTTCCCATCACATGTAAATGTAAACTGGGTTTTGTCTTTAACCCTTATTTCCCATCACATGTAAATGTAACCTGGTTTTGGCTTTAACCTTATTCCCATCACATGTATGTAACCTGGGTTTTGGCTTTTAACCCTTATTTCCCATCACATGTAAATGTAACCTGGGTTTTGGCTTTAACCCTTATTTCCCATCACATGTAAATGTAACCTGGGTTTTTGGCTTTAACCCTTATTTCCCATCACATGTAAATGTAAACTGGGTTTTGGCTTTAACCCTTATTTCCCATCACATGTAAATGTAACCTGGGTTTTGGCTTTAACCCTTATTTCCCATCACATGTAAATGTAACCTGGGTTTTGGCTTTAACCCTTATTTCCCATCACATGTAAATGTAAACTGGGTTTTGTCTTTAACCCTTATTTCCCATCACATGTAAATGTAACCTGGGTTTTGGCTTTAACCCTTATTTCCCATCACATGTAAATGTAAACTGGGTTTTGGCTTTAACCCTTATTTCCCATCACATGTAAATGTAACCTGGGTTTTTGGCTTTAACCCTTATTTCCCATCAC
>CM059190.1:93964108-94091982 GCA_030323885.1 Branchipolynoe longqiensis | reverse complement strand
TCTTCCCCTGGGAACCAAATAGAGCCGTGTCGCAACTGCGGAGACGATGTACTGAAATGACTGCTCGAACGTAATGACCACACTGGTGATACTCAGATACCCCCACCTTACCCCCACAACCCCCACCACCTTACCCCCACAACCCCCACCCAAGCAACCACTCACCCCCACCAACTGGCAAGTGTACTGCCAGTCAATGGCCAATGGAAGCCAAGCCGGTATTGCGCTTAGATGGAATAGGTAGGTGCCCCTTGTTCGTGTTACCTATATCACAAACACACACACACGAACATACACAAACATACACGCATACGCACATAGCAAACACGCACAAACATCCACATAGACAAACACACACATAACCAAATACACACACACTCACACAACACACACATATGCAAACGCACACAAACACGCACACACACAAACACACACTTGCAAGCACACACAGCACGTACACAAACACACACATGAACACACACAGACAGACACAGACATACACAGACACACACAGACACACACAGACACACAGACACACATACACACATACACACACAGACACACACATACACATACACACATACATACACATACATACACATACATACACATACATGCACATACATGCACATACATACACATACAGACATATATACACACAAACACGCATACACAAACACACACAACCACACACAAGCAAGCACAAACACACAACATACAACACACACAAACACACACAAACACACACGCAAACACTGACAAACCAAGTTATGACAATACTTCAGCTTTTGAGCAAATTTGAACTCTGGTCATGGAATAATCTCAGCCGTCCTTTTATGTTAATTCAGCAGAAGAGAAGTTGTGGGACGAAGTGGCGGAGTGGCAGAGGGTGTGTGTGGTTTGTTGCCAGTCATGTTTCACATGTGTCACATGCATTGGAGACAGCTGATGGGTGACAGTGTGATGGAGTGTCAGAGTGACATTGTGACATTGTGACATTGTGACATTGTGATTTTGTGACATTGTGACATTGTGACAGTGTGACATTGTGCCATTGTGACATTGTGACATTGTGACATTGTGACATAGTGACAGAGTGACATCGTGACAGTATGACAGTGTGACATAGTGACATTGTGACATTGTGACATTGTGACATTGTGCCATCGTGACATCATGACATTGTGACATTGTGACATTGTGACATTGTGACATGGTGACACAGTGACATTGTGACATTGTGACAGATTGGACATTGTGACATTAGTGACAGTGTGACAGAGTGACAGAGTGACAGAGTGACAGAGTGACAGAGTGACATAGTGACAGAGTGCTTATACATATATGTATGAATATGTACACATAAACATATATACATACAATGAGCCTGTCTCAAAAGGTGATAACTCTTTTTTTTTTGTCCATAGTAACGATTGACACACAACAGCACAGAAAAGGTTACACTGAAAACACAAGGACATTTGTTTCAAATCAATACGTATTCTATTGGGATTATGAAACACCATGTAAAAGACACATCAGTTTATCCTGAGCAAATGCATAAGCAGATAGTATATTGATCGTTACAATGGACAAAGTTTTCTCCCAATATTGCTTAGCACCTTTTGAGACAGCCTCATCTAAATATATATGCATATACATATGTGCATATATTCATATATGTACATATGTATATGTACATATGTATATGTACATATGTACATATATACATATGTGTATATGTATGTACATATATACATATGCAGAGAGCTAAATGGAGAGCGGCAGTCAAGTAATGAAAGCAGTCTTTGTCACATCGCGACCGACAGCATGATGATGATGAGGATGATGTGTATATGTATACATAGGTATGCACACATGTGCATATGTACACATATAATGTATATATCTACATATGTACATATATGTACATATGTATCTATATATGTGTATATGTGTACATAGGTATGTACAGATATACATATCTGTATGTGTATATGTATACATAGGTATATACACATGTACATATGTACACATATAATGTATATACGTACATATGTATGTATATGTACATATGTATGTATATATATATGTGTACATAGGTATGTACAAATATACATATGTATATGTGTATATATGAGTCAGGATCATGAAAAGAGGCCAATTGGGGAAAGTTGTCGGCGTCGAGCATGGATGTCGGCGTCGATCGGTATAATTATAATTTAGCATTGACAGAGGTGTTGGAAAGTCCTTAAATTTATCCTGAATGTAAAGGTCGAGAAAATACAACAACCTTATTTGTTTCTAGGATAATTTAATATAAAACAAAGAAATGCACTACACTTTAAGAATTGCGACGCCGACATCTGTTAAAGTTGTCAGCGTCGATCATTGGATGTCGGCATCGATCGGTATAATTATAGTTTAGCATTAACAGAGGTGTTGGAAAGTCCTTAAATTTATCCTGAATGTAAAGGTTGAGAAAATACAACAACCTTATTTGTTTCTAGGATAATTTAATATGAAACAAAGAAATGCACTACACTTTTAAGAATTGCGATGCCGACATCTTCAATTGACCACCAATTGGCCCATTTTCGTGAGGCTGACTCATGTATACATAGGTATGTACACATGTACATATGTACACATATAATGTATATATGTACACATGTACATATGTACACATATAATGTATATATGTACACATGTACATATGTACACATATAATGTATATATGTACATTTACACACTCATGAGGTGAACAGTAGCTGGAACTCAGAGGTCACACAACCAAGTTCCATGGAGGAACCCAGGCTTGGAAACCAGCCCCTCCTGTGTCTATCCACCTCCTACTACCCACCACCCACCACCACCCACCAACACCCACCACCCCGTCCCCTGGAGGAGTGGGTGCTGATAAATGCCGGCTGCTGATTGGACTGATGGGATAGATGATAAGATAAAGGGTAATCGGGGTATGCCGGCCGTGCCTGCGCATTTACCCCAGTCACCCCCTGGTCGCCACCGCCCTGACCCCTCCCCCCTTACCCCTGTCCCCCTCCACCTCCCCCTCCCCTCTCCCTCTCCCCTCCCTCTCCCCTCCCCTCCTCCTCCCCTCCCCTTCTCCCCCTCCCCGCCTCCTCCCCTCCCTTCACCCCCCTCCCATCCCCTTCCCTGCCCCCCATGCTCCCCCTCCCTGCGCCCCCTCCGTCCTCCCCTCCCTCCTCCCCTCCCTCCTCCCCCTCCCTCCTCCCCTCCTCCTCACCCCCCTCGCCTCCCTTCACCCCACCCCCTTACCCCTCCCCCTCCCTTCTCCCCCTCCTTGCTCCCCCTCCCTCCTCTCCCTCCCTCCCTCCTCCATCATCCTCCTCCTCTCCTCTCCTCCTCCCTCCTCCCCCCCCACTACCCCTCCATCCTTCACCCTCCCCTCTCCCCTCTCCCCTTCCCCTGCGCCCCCCCCCCCCGCTCCCCTCGCCGTCGCTGCCCCTTCCCATCCACGCATGCGCAAGTCAAGCGCATGCGCAAGTCAGCCGCTTCCGGCGTGAATTTAACCCCACTGGCGCGTGGAGGAATGTCAGTACTGGAGTGTTTCCCGCCAATGGTCTCTCCTCAATGTTTGTTAATATGTTGGCTTTTGTTGTTGTTTAAACAAATTGTGTACATTAATTCATTCAAGGTGCATAGTCTGATGAAGCATCACACTTTCAAAACCAAAATAATTATCTAGATTTGATTCTACATATCTACCCTAGATACGTATGTACTGATTAAGCATTTGTTGC
Source organism: Branchipolynoe longqiensis (assembly GCA_030323885.1). Taxonomy (NCBI): domain Eukaryota; kingdom Metazoa; phylum Annelida; class Polychaeta; order Phyllodocida; family Polynoidae; genus Branchipolynoe; species Branchipolynoe longqiensis. The sequence goes on along the minus strand of CM059190.1, from coordinate 94,088,197 downwards.
CAGATAGAAGGGAATACTGAGGCAATGTAATAGAACCTGTTGCCGAAGAAGCATATGGTGTTAGAGTGTTGGCGGGCTTTAAACAAATAATGTGACATGTCTGCGCTTCAAATATCAAAGAGATTAGCCATCTAACATAAAAGTTACTTCAGACTAAACTATGGTAGATTATAACAATCAATTTAATATATTTATCTCAGAAAAATGACAAACTCAAAACCATCGGACTATGCAACATTAACTTTAAATGTGGGAAATTACAATCGTGGAAATTGGTCTTCATCATTCCACTGCTCCTTGTTCTATCCCAATAATACCGAGCCCCAGGCTAGGTAGCGACAAATAAATCGTTGTTTAAGTTATTTGTCGCTAATATGGTGGATATCTAAGTATTGCTTATGCACTGCGCTACCCGATTATCTACTGCTCAGCCATCACCAGGTCATTCAGGGCTGTTTTTGTTTGGTTGGAGTTTGACATCCTGGCAACATCTAAGGTCCTACCATCACCTTCTGCCAATTTGGATTTCCACCGCTGTGTATAACTTACAGCGTCATCAAAGGCCAGTTGCTCTCATACCATGTGGGATGGCAGGTTAAAAATCTGTTGGGTCTGTAAAAGTGTAGGCTCAAGCTTTCTATCAACCAACTGTCTAATGTTAAAAACAACTCTACTCAGACAGTATAAATCTTCAAGGAAGGTCATACATCAGGTCGTCCACCGACTTGTGACAGTCCACACTTATGGGGTCTTTCTAGTTCCATTCAGGGATATGGAAGTTTAAGCAAAAATATCAAAAGCATTCTTAAGAACAGAGATTTGTCAAGATGTTTCCATGGAGATATTAGTCACAGCTGGGTTGGCCCACTGCTATGCTGTGTCCATTCTTAGGTCTGTAGCTACACTTACCCCCACCTTTAACTCACATATGAGACAGGTGTTGGCAGTAGGCACAAATGATGATTAAATCACAGGTTATTTTACTGGAGCCAACGATAAACTAGACAAACTAGGTCACTGGCACACCACAACCTACTTTATTTTACACTTTCCTTAGGAAGGTCGGGAGTTCGGTTCCCGATCGAGTAAAACCAATGACTTTGAAATTGATACTTGTCACTTCCTAGCACGGTGCTCAGCATTATTAGGAGAGGGCAAGGACTGGTTGGCTCAGTGTCAGGATAATGTGACTGAGTTGGAAATCAGATCATGAAGCTAGTGGGCTGGTCTCCCAGTGGGGCAGCACTATGAAGACACCATGAGTGCGCACTGTCACAAGTAGGTACCCGTCCTGATTTGACCTTAGATGTTGCCAGGATGTAAAATTTCAACAAGAAACCAACTTTTCAAGTATGGATTATGCTCTAACCTAAGAAAATCATTAAGGCTAAAGGACACTAACACCGACAACTTTACCCCAGAGACCTGTAGACCATGTTGTCCTATATAACTCCTAGACAATGTTGTTATAAGTTATATAAATTATGGCTAGTTATATTTGATCATAATAAATTATGGCTAGTTTCATTTGATCATAATAATTCTGAAGATTACAAAATTGTTTTGGTCATGTTCATCATCATCATGCTGTCAGTCGCGATGCGACAAAAACTGCTTTCATTACTTGACTGCTGCTCTCCATTTAGCTCTCTGCTGTGAGAGTGATGTCCATGAGTCGGTCTCAATGTCTCTCATCTTCAGGTTTCTCTTGATGGTATCCTTGAACCGGAGACGAGGGCGCGCTGTCTTTCTGTAACCAGAAGACAGTTGAGAGTAGAGGATCGGCTTTGGTAGCCTGTCTGATGACATCCTCATGAGGTGTCCAGTCCACCGGAGATTCTTTTTGATCAGAAGATCTTCCATAGAGGGCAGCCCCGTCCGTTCGAGTATTTCCTTATTTGTCACTTTGTCCTTCCAGGTTAGCCTCATGATTGAACCCAAATGTCGCATCATTGGTCATGTTACATGTCCTTTAAGAGAGCGTGGGTTTTGCAAACGAATTCCCCCCCTTCCTCCTTCCTCCCCCGTCCCCCCACCGGTCTCTCTTCCATCCTATTGGTTCCTGGCCACCTGCATCTTCCGGGTACTATTTTCTACGAATTTCATCATCTTTTGACACATGTCAAATTCTACAGAAAAAAGAAATTCCCCTGACTGACAGAATAAATTCTACTCACTTTTTACTATGAATATGTGAATATAACACAGTGTTACATCACCATTAATTATATTGACCACACTAGAAGAAGAGGAGCAGACGCGGTGGCCTGCTTCCCGAGTGGAAGATCTGGAGTTCGAATCCCAGCAGAGTCAAGCGAAGGACTTATCAAATTGCTGCTTGTCGCTACGTAGCTTGGTGCTCGGCATTAATAGGATAGGACAAGGACTAGCTTAGTGTCAGGATAATGTGATTGTATGGGATATTGGGTCATGGTGCTGGCAATGTGATCTTCCAGTCGGGCAGCACTATAAAGTCACCATGAGTGTGAACTGTCACAAGTCAGTACACATTCTGATATTACATTAGATGTTGCTAGGACATAAAATAACAAGAAGCAAGTAACTAGAACTAGTATAAGAGGAGATCAGGGTATATAGATGGGAACTTCTGATACAGTGCAACTGACTTATGCATGGCGGGTAAGAGAGTTGTAAGTAAGTAAATGTGTGTTGTGTAAGTAAGGTGGATCTCTGGTGGTGACTGTCTAATCCGGACCAGGTTGTTGGAGGACAAGTCTGGTGATCTGGAAAAAAAAAAAAAAAAGTGAGGTCTAAAAAAAACCCAAAAAACCCAAACAATTTTATATTAAGACACCGATGGGTTAACATCAACACAATCACTTCGATGTATCTCAAAAAAAAAAAAAAAGGGGGGAAGATGTAATATACAAGTACAGTGCGCATAGCGAGTGACCAAGGGAGTGACGTAATGGAAGCGTCGGGCAAGGAAGGAAATAAACCACTCACACACTGGCCGTCGAGGTGTTAACTTGTCTTCCATATACTACAGTGAGGTGGGCTGGTGGTCTGGTGGTCTGGTGATCTGGTGATCTGGTGGTGAGGTGGTCTGGTGGTCTGGTGGTCTGGTGGTGAGGTGGTCTGGTGTTGAGGTGGTCTGGTGGTGAGGTGGGCTGGTGGGCTGGTGGTCTGGTGGTGAGGTGATCTGGTGATCTGGTGGTGAGGTGGTCTGGTGATCTGGTGATATCATTAAAGCTGCATAATCCGATGAAAACACAAAATTTTCAAAATCAAAACAATTATCTAGATTTGTGCAAGTGACAGTGTAGCGTCCAGGATAGAGGTGCGCCGGCGGTGGAGCCACCGGTCACGTGGTCAGGGGGGGGGGGGCATACAACAAGTAAGCCACCCCATCCATATTTAGGGTAGGAAATAAACATATACTCCCTTACGTGCGTTTATACTCGCATAATGCTTATACATCACATATGACACTTACTAAATATTTTCCGCCACTTAGTAAATTTGGAGGCAATTTAATTGAACCTGTTACTGGAGAAGCCGATAGTGTCAGAGTTTTGGCATGCTTGCCAATATTAATTTAGCATGTTTGCACTTCAAATATCGCAAAAGTTAGCCATTTAAAATACAAGTTACTTCAAACTAAAGTAAGGTAGATCATAACGATTGACCTAATATATTTATCTCAGAAAATGACAGAAACTCAAAATCATCGGACTATGCAACATTAAGCATTCAGCTAGCCTGCCATCGGAAGTACACTCCAAGTTTGCACAAATTTAGTTTTTTGGGCTGTATTTTTGTTGCTATCCTTACCTGACCTCAGAGAAGACGCCCACTTCTTCGCATTCACCCGCCATAGTTTATAGCGTCTCTTTATTGTGGAATTTAAATAAAAAAATAAAGACAAAGTACATTGCAAACAATTCAAATGGCCACTCACGGCCGTTCTTAGGATTCTCCTGTCAACGGCTTAAGTCCAGGGTCACATTTGGAGTTTAAGCGCTAGATTTACTACCGAAAATAAATGGGGGGGGGGTGGATCGAGGAGGGGGGTGGGGTGGAGGGGGTGGGGGTGGAGGGGGGTGGGGGTGGAGGGGGGAGGGCAGTTAAAAGTTACTTCATTCCTAAGTATACTGTTGAAGGTTCATCAACTGATCTGACCGGACGACGTGGCACAATCGGTAGAGCGTAGGCTTCCCATGAGGAAGGTAGGAAGTTCGAATCCCAGCTGAGGCAAAGCGATGACTTATATAATCAAATTGATACTTGCCGCTAGCTAACCTGGTGCTTGACATTAATAGGATATGACATGGACTGGTTTCCACTGTATCTGGATAATGTGACTGCATGGGATATCGGGTCATGGTGCTGGCAGCCCGGTCTTGCAGTGGGGCAGCAGTATAAAGTCACCATGAGTGTGCACTGTCACAAGTCGGTGCCCATCCTGATATGACCTTAGAATTTGCTAGGACATAAAACAACAAACAACATCAACTGATCTTTGCACCCGGAATTCTCTAGACGCCGGGTAAAAAAAAAATGGATGCGCGCACTGCGCAGTGTCAAGGCTACTGCGCATGCGTTACAACCGTTTGACCTACTTATCAGCGTCTTGTCCGAATCTCCTGGTAGGGGGACACTTTGCTGACTTTTAGTGGCGTCGTTTACAGTTGTATTTTACAGGCACCGCTAGGATATGTAAATCCTCTTAATCCCTCATTTACAGCTCCGCTCCGAGTCGGTAATAACAGATAAATGTGCTAATTTAACGAAATACTTCATGGATTTATTCCAAGTGTTCACAACGCATTCAGCGGACAAACGCACAAGCTGCACATTTCTGTTTTTAAATTATGTATTGAGTTGTTTTTCTTTAACTGTTGAAGGCTTTTCTTTCAACATGAGTGTTTCCTGTGAATACAGTAATGAAAGCACAGCTATCAAACGTGGATATGTGCCAACTAATAATGCCAGGTCTACACTATGCGACATTCCGATGTGAACTTGTGAATTGTTCGATAGTTGCGGATGTTGTAGAAATGGAATAATCCAATAATTAGCTGAATACAAATATTATTTTGTCGGGGTGGGGGTTGAAAATGGGAAATATTGCGCCTAGAGCGGAACTCGAACCCACATCTCTTTGCATTCCGGGCCAGTGTGCTAACCATTACACCACCTAGGCTCCCTGATATCAACACACTACCCACGCCTACCTGTCTATGTGGTTACTTGCCTGAGAGGTCAGTGCAGACCACTACAATTTTAATAAAAGCTTGTTTTATTTACCAACGCCTCTAGAGCATATTGATTTTTATCATCAGCTTTTGGCCATCAAACATATGGTCATTCTGACATATTTCTTTGGAGGAAACCTGCTACCGCCCCATAGGCTACTCTTTCCGATAAGCAGCCAGGGTAGTCTTTTATATGCACTTTCCCACAGACAGGACAGCTACCACAGCCTTTGATGAATCAGTTGTGGACCACTGGTTGGAACGGAAAATAGCCCAAACTCCAAATGTGTCCACTGAGCAGGATCGTTCGGTTGACTGACACCTTCACAGATGGACACGCTACCGCCTGAGCTACGTCCCGCTCCCAGAATAAAAATACTTGTTTGATAGGAGTTGGATTTGTAAAAGTAGAAGTTGTGGCGAACGCAGCACTATGGACTATAGTCTGTAAAGGTCGCAGGTGAGCATGTAGACGACGTTCATTTTGAAAGTACTGCCCCTTAAAATGGGGTTTACTTACCCAGTCACCACTTCATTTGGTTGGTTGGTTGTTGGAGTCTTACATGCTGGCAACATCTAAGGTCATATCAGGATGGATACCAATGAATTAAAAACTGATACTTGTTGCTTCCTAGCCAGGCACTCGGCACTAGTAGGATAGGGCAAGGACTGGTAGGCTGAGTGTCAGGATAATATGACTGAGTGGGATATCAGGTCATGGTGCTGGTGGCCTGGTCTCCCAGTGGGGCAGCACTATAAAGTCGCCATGAGTGCGCACTGCCACAAATCGGTAGCCGTCCTGATATGACCTTAGATGTTGCTAGGACATAAAACAACAAACAAATATATATATATATATAATATATAATTATGATTCCTTTTAATTTGTCAATCCAATTTCTGGTAAGTTTGTTTCTTGTTTTACGTCCTATCAACATCTAAGGTCATATCAGGACGGGGTTCAGTAACAATGCAGCAGTGCATGCTTACGAAGCACTATGCGACCTGATGTAGTGCCGCGATTATCTACGATTAAGAATTAAAATAAAAGCAGCAACAGTCAGGAGGGAGTGTGTTTGTGTGTGTGTGTGTGCATGCGCGTGCGTGTGGATGTGTGTGTGCAATCATAATCATTATATATGTGTTTGCTATCGCAATAAAACTACCGCTAATCTAATCGTTGTGGACTCACAGCCTTATTTATCTAGACGAGCAGGATGGATATCTATCGTAAAGTAAAAGTAAGCACAACACGCGTTTGTGATGTGGAAACACCCATCGAGTACTGTTGACAAAATCTAAATGACAGCGACAGTGTCATGATATTGCATCATGGATAATGCGCCAGGCTTCGTTATGCGTCATGATATGGGCTGATTAGACGCGCATGCCCTAGGGAGCGTCTCTAACCGTCGCGCCCCCTAGCGGCCTCCTGATGCGATAACCTGTGCCCACATAACATGCCCGCCCGGCAACGCCATAATCACCAACAGGCACACTCAGGAGAAGAAAAGGGGAGAAAAAACCCCTGAAGTATAAATCTTCAAGAAAAAAAAAGTAATTAATATACAGTCAAACCTCTCTAACCGACCACCTCCACAGATCAACCACGCCCCTATATATATATCGCTTTATTTGCGTCCCATTGTAAGGATATTCTAACTCCCTAAACCGACCACCTCCCTAAATGGACCACTTAGAGTCAGTCCCATGGTTGGTCGAGTTAGAGAGGTTTTACTGTATATATAAAAGAATTGAAAATAAATGCAGTGTGGTAAAAGGGAACATTGTATCTATAGTGGGATTCAAACCCACATAACTGCCATTCCTTGGCGAGCGTCCTAACGATTAGGATATCTGGGATTCCCGATGGAATCAGCCTATTATTCCACGCTTACTTGTCTATCTGGCTTCTTCGTGGCCGTGATGCTACTACAGACTGTTGTTATGTTACCAACTTGATACAGTTTGGGCTATTTTCCGTTCCAACCAGTGGTCCACAACTGGTTCATCAAAGGTTGTGGTATGTACTGTCCTGTCTGTGGGGAAGTGCATATAAAAGACCCCTTGCTGCTTAGCGGAAAAGAGTAGCCTATGTGGTGACAGCGGGTTTCCTCCAAAGAAATATGTCAGAATGAGCATATGTTTGATGTCCAAGAACCGATGATATGAAAATCAATGTGCTCTCGAGGCGTCGTTAAATAACACATGCCTTATTTTACCAACTTGATCAATTGTTTTCATATTTGAGCATTTTCTCTTCTTCTCTCACAGATTTTTGACCACGATAATTATCCGTGGAATGTTAAGTATTTTTTTTAATGTGATTTTTGCATGCAGCTTTGTGTATGTCTATAAATTGTTTATTCGTGCAGGTAAAAGTGATGGGGTGGCTGGGGATTGGAAGCCGCTAACTTTACATGATTTAATGAACCTGAACATTCAACTTACCCATCATGCAACAATAGATTCCTCTTCAGAATAAAACTATGTGACTATTTACATTTTTGTCCTTGTTGCTTAGTGGGCATTACCTGACTACCTTATCGCAACACATCATGAGGGTGAATGTGTGGGTTTCGAACCCTGGTCTAGTCAAACCAATGACTTAGAAATCGCATTCGAGCCAGGCCCTCAGCATTATTAGTGTAGGGCAAGGAATGGTTGGCTCAGTGTCAGGATAATGTGACTGAGTGGGATATCAGGTCATGGTGCTAGTGGTCTGGTATCCCAGTGCGGCAGCACTATAAAGTCGTCATGCGTGTTAACTGTCACAAGTCGGTACCCATCCTGATATGACCTTAGATGTTGCTAGGACGTAAAACAGACACAAACAAACATCATGAGGGTGATGCAGAAAGGTTATCGGACCCAGTAGGGATGCTCTGTAATTTATCACACTAGTTCAGTGAATGCATGACAACGGGTGACATCGGGTGATTGCATTGCTAGGTAGTCATATATGAAGAACAATCATAAGTTACTTATCAACACCACTTAATCCTCGGGACCAGACGGGATGGCCAAATGAGTTAGAGCGTCCTTCTCCCGGGCTGGTAGATCGTAGGGTCGTGGGTTCGAACCCTGGTCGAGTCAAACCAATGACTTAAAAATGTATACTTGTCACTTCCTAGCCAGGCGCTCGGCATTATTAGGACAGGGCAAGGACTGGTGTGCTCAGTGTCAGGATAATGTGACTGAGTGGGACACTAGGTCATGGTGCCGGTGGCCTGGTGGTCATGGCGACTATTAAGTCGCCATGAGTGCACACTGTCACAAGTCGGTACCCATCCTGATATGACCTTAGATGTTGCTAGGACATAAAACAACAACAAAGAAACAAATGTATTCCTCCTTGGATAACTCCGTCCTGATATGACCTTAGATGTTGCCAGGATGTAAAGCTCCCAACAACCAACAAACCTTGGATAATTTGCACACAATTAGGGGGGACAAAGTTTACATAGAAAATTGAAAGCAATTTTGACTGAGAGGAATATCATGGGACGCTCTAACTAGGCCGACTGACTGCTGAGGTTGGCTGTGGTTAATTCTACCAGGTCTGAGCATGACATCAACTGTCTGTCGGCCGTGGTTGGTTGGTTGCTGGTGTTTTACGTCCTGGCAACATCTAAGGTCGTATCAGGATGGGTATTGACTTGTGATAGTGTGCACTCATGGTGACTTTACAGTGCTGCCTCATTGGGAGAGAAGCCTGCCAGCACCATGACCTGATATCCCACTCAGTCACATTGTCCTGACACTGAGTAACTAGTCCTTGCCCTATCCTATTAATGCTGAGCGCTTGGCTATGATGCAACAAGCCTATAATATGTAAATAGAGTAGGCTAGTCTAGAATTAAGTGTAGGACAACAATAAAATAGGAAAGCTCTTGCCAAGAAAATAAAATAAAACTAACATAGATCACTAACCACAAACCATAACTTTAAGAAACACAGACCGATAACTGCCCAGCATTGAAAACAAGCTCGACCATCTGAGCTTATATGTTATGGACAGCAAATATATCCCATCAAAACAACAACAACAACAAAGTATTAATTTAATAAGTCATTGATTTGACTCGATCGGGAACCAAACGCCCGCTCTCCCACATGCCCGGTGTCTGCCACAGAGGACATCAATACCAGTCAGCAGCAGACAGATTCAAAAATCAAATCTTGAGAGCCCTATTGATCTAGTCTGGCTAGTTTAGAACTGAGACAATTGGCCGGCAGTGGGGTTAATCCAAGCATGGGAGAGCAAAGCTGGCCCAGTATCTTTTTTCAAAATTGAACATGTGGGGTAATTCCCGATTCAACCAACTCCAAATTAAATCCAAGTCCACAGCGCATCGAAGGAAGATCCTCTGAATTGTTTCACACTCTTTAGTAGCCAGTTACAAAGTGGGTCTCTGAATTGTTTCTCGCTCTTTAGTCGCCAGTTACAAAGTGGGTCTCTGAATTGTTTCATGCTGTTTAGTAGCCAGTTACAAAGTGGGTCTCTGAATTGTTTCATGCTGTTTAGTAGCCAGTTACAAAGTGGGTCTCTGAATTGTTTCATGCTCTTTAGTAGCCAGTTACAAAGTGGATCTCTGAATTGTTTCATGCTCTTTAGTAGCCAGTTACAAAGAGGGTCTCTGAATTGTTTCATGCTCTTTAGTAGCCAGTTACAAAGTGGGTCTCTGAATTGTTTCATGCTCTTTAGTAGCCAGTTACAAAGTGGGTCTCTGAATTGTTTCATGCTCTTTACTAGCCAGTTACAAAGTGGTTCTCTGAGTTGTTTCATGCTCTTTAGTAGCCAGTTACAAAGTGGGTCTCTGAATTGTTTCTCGCTCTTTAGTCGCCAGTTACAAAGTGGGTCTCTGAATTGTTTCATGCTGTTTAGTAGCCAGTTACAAAATGGGTTTCTGAATTGTTTCTCCCTCTTTAGTAGCCAGTTACAAAGTGGGTCTCTGAATTGTTTCTCCCTCTTTAGTAGCCAATTACAAAGTGGGTTTGATGACTCGCCTTTGAAATGAACAATTATGTGAAGATAGTTTACGGAAAGTAGTAGAGAAAGTAGTCAAATAGATTGACTGAATGATATGTGTAAGTAGATAAAGAAAAGTAGTTAAATAAATTATATGAAGGGTATGAGTAAGTAGTATAGGGAAAGTAGTCAAATAGACAGGGCGAACAGTATGTGTTAGTATTATAGGGAAAGTAGTCAAATAGACAGCTTGAGCATTATGCGTAGATATTATAGGGAAAGTAGTCAAATAGACAGGCTGAACAGTATGGGTTAGTATTATAGGGAAAGTAGTCAAATAGACAGCTTGAGCATTATGCATAGATATTATAGGGAAAGTAGTCAAATAGACAGGCTGAACAGTATGGGTTAGTATTATAGGGAAAGTAGTCAAATAGACAGCTTGATCATTATGTGTAGATATTATAGGGAAAGTAGTCAAATAGACAGGCTGAACAGTATGGGTTAGTATTATAGGGAAAGTAGTCAAATAGACAGCTTGAGCATTATGCATAGATATTATAGGGAAAGTAGTCAAATAGACAGGCTGAACAGTATGGGTTAGTATTATAGGGAAAGTAGTCAAATAGACAGGCTGAACAGTATGAGTTAGTATTATAGGGAAAGTAGTCAAATAGACAGCTTGATCATTATGTGTAGGTCTCACAGGGAAAGTAGTTAAATAGATTGGGATGAACAACATTGTTTGTAGTATAGGGAAAGTACTCAAATAGACATCCTGAGTGGTATGTGTAAATAGCATAAGGAAAGTAATCAAATAGACTGGCCAAACAGTATGCGTTACTAGCACAGGACAAGTAGTCAAATAGACAGGCTGAGCAGTATGTGTTACTAATATTGGGAAATTAGCCAAATAGACGGCTTGGGCATTATGCGTCAAATAAACGTGAAGAACAAAGTGGGCAAATGGCATTGGAAAAGTATATCTAAGCAGTATAATAAAAGTAGTGAAGTAGACTTTATGTAAGTAGTATATGTAAAATAGGAAAGCAATCAGGCTACAAAGTGTATAAAGCAGTGGCAAATATCCATTCAACATGGCTCAAAAGGCTTTGTAAGTACCACAAGGGAACTGTCTCACAATTAGAGTGGTTTTTTAATGTTTTTTTTGGTAAAGTATTTATTCATCCGAATATGACATTTGTCAACGCCGGAGCACTGGTCTTCCAGCCATCTTACTATTGGAATTGACAGTCTATATAATCTTAAGTTTGATCAGTGCTGTATTAGCTACAGCACAGGTCCTGTAGAATTAAGGGAGTGCCTCCTGCTGTATAATGTACAGCACCAGTCACTGTAGTTTGTGTTTGCGTATATATGCGCCAACCCGACGAATGGCGCGCTGGAACAGTTGCAAATAGTGTGTTGGAAAGTTTGCATGAACACCAAAGACTTGCCTTGTAAGTCGTACAACGACTACATAATATATGTCAGTTTCTTATTGCACAGACGTAGGCAGAAGAAAGGGCATGGCGGCCCTTATGTTCAGTAGGTGTTCAGAAAGCGAGAAGGGAAACAGTGAGATGTGTAAACAAACTGCGGATGTGTTCCAGATGGGGTCATGATGTGTTCCAGACGGGTTTATGACTTGGTCTCGATCCCCCCCCCCCCCCCCCCCCCAATAGCCGATGTCTACCTTTTGTGCTGGGGGGGGGGGGGGGGGGGGCGTTCAACAAACAAAGGTCTCGATCCACATACCTTTTTAAAAATGTTATTTAAAAAATGTTTCCATCGGCTATTGGGGTCATACAGCGGTTGAACATATCTGACCCAAATAAATTACATTTCAAACAGGTAAAATACAGCACAGAAATGTATGCCAAAAGAGCATAGAACTGTGGGAAATCGACCCATGTACCCACCTTCTTCTCTGCTCCCTCACCTGTGCTAAGGCTCACATTCCTAATTTACCTGAGACATACCGCCAGGGAATATTTATATATTTTTTAAATGTTACTTTTATTTTCTCAGCTCAGTTTTGCCACTGAAGAATTGAGTTACCAGACCCCCCCCCCCCAAAAAGGAAATGCACCAATGCACCAATGTGCCAGTGCACCAGTGCAGCAGGGCACCAATGCACCAATGCACCAATGCACCAATGCACCAACGCACCAACGCACCAATGCACCAATGCACCAACGCACCGACGCACCGACACACCAACGCACCAATGCACCAATGCATCAATGCACCAACGCACCGACGCACCAACGCACCAATGCACCAACGCACCAATGCACCAGTCGGGTAAGGTAAGCAGGCAGTAGAGTGGTGGGGGTCATTTGCTCCGGCTACCGAAAGGCCGATACCTCGAAAGCTCATCGCGAACTGTGATCTGACACAGTGAAATCCGCCAATAACCCCCCACACCCAGCCTTCCACCTGTCTACCCCTCCACATCCATGACACTCCCATCCCCGCACATCCCCGCCTAGTCGAAGCTCATCCCGAACTGTGATCTGGGACAGGGAAAACCCCCCTCTCCCCCAACCCCCACCCCCGACCAACCAACCACCCACCCCTCCACCTTTCTACCTCTCCACATCCATGACACGGGAATGAATGAAGTGGAGGCTGGGGGGTGGGGGGGGGCGAGGAGGCGTGGGGCGGGGTGAGTCTGATTGCCCGGTGCCTGTTGGCGGCAGGGTCTGTAGGCGGACTGGCACTGAGTGGGGTTGGGCACGGTGCCCGCCGTGTGCTGGCGGGAGGACGGTGCAGCACCTGCTTTCACCCTGCTTCGGTCCGCCCCCGCCGCCCGCCCTCCTCCCCCCGCCGCCACCCTCCTCCCCCCGCCATCCATCCCCGCCCTCCACCCCCCCCGCCCCGCGCCCTCCCTTCCCCGCCGCCCGTCGTCCTCCGCTCGCCGCCCGCCGTCCTCCGCTCGCCGTCCGCCGTTCCTCCGCTCGCCGCCCGCCGTCCTTCCCCTGCCAGCCCGCCCGGCCGGCCGCGGTCCTCCCCCGCCGCACACCGCGTCGCGCCGCCCGCACTGCCACGTTTTTATATTGAGGACAGACGAGCACGGCGCACTGCGTGCGCCTTCCACTCCTCCAGTAGGGAAGTACCCACCCACCTGCCTGCCACTCCTCCAAGCGGCACCACCACCTACCACCACCGGGAGGAGGAGGAGGAGGGAGACCAACGCTGGCCGCCTACCCGGTCTCTCCCACCCCTCGGGAGCTTCACTTCCAGTTCCAGTTCTAGTCGTCCTCTGACATCGCCCCCTGACTTCACAACAACACCCCACCACTTTCTCCCCCCCCACCCCCCCACCATCCCCCCCACCTCCCCCCCTCTCCCCCTCTGCCCTCTGCCCTCCCCCTCCCCTTCCCCCACCCCCACACAAGGGCACACCATACACTCCTCGGCTGAGCCCCCCCCCCCCCCCCCACACACGGGCACACACTCCTCGGTTAAGTCGGCTTCTTGACTCACCAACTGACCAATGACCGACTTGCACTCAACTCAGGAGGAGGGCGATGGACACAGGAGGACGCAGAACTAGAGAGACAGACACAGAGTGAGATGAGAAAACTAAGGGGGGGGGGGGGGGAAGCGGACAAGACACGTGAGGTCACATGACCACTGAAAGTGTGCACGCGCACAGAGGACCAGGTGAAGGTGCTCCAGACTCTGACTGGAGGACACCAAGTCCTCGCTCAATGCGACCCCCCCCCCCCCACACCCAACCCCCATGAACACTCTTAATCATCTACGGCTACAGGATACCGAATACTCTCTATACCCGCCTCTCTCCTCCCTTGCCTCCTCTCCTCCCTTGCCTCCACTCCTACCTTGCATGCTCCCCTCCCTTGCCTCCTCTCGTCTCCTCTCCTCTCGTCTCCTCTCCTCTCCTCTCGTCTCGTCTCGTCTCGTCTCGTCTCCTCTCGTCTCGTCTCCTCTCGTTACCTCTCCTCTCGTCTCCTCTCCCTCCATCTCCTGTTACTCTCTCTCCTCTTCTCCCTCCTCTCCTGCCTCCCCTTCCTCTCATGTCGCTCACCTTCCTCTCATGTCCCCGCTCTTCTACTGCTAAGGCCAGTCTCCCCCTCCCCCCTTGATCCAACAATTCCACCTCCACCACCACCTGCACTCCCACCTCTACCCCCAGCCCACTCCTCCCTCCACCTCCAACCCCCTCCATTGCCCCCTCCCTCCCTCCCTTCCCCTACCCTCCCCTCCTCCGCCTCCACCCCACCCCACTCCACGTCCAACCCCCACCTAGACCCCCCACCTCCACCTCCACCCTCATCTCCACCTCCACCCCCTTCCTTACCTCCACCTCCCATCCCCACGTCCAGTCCCACTCCACCCTCCACCCCCACCTCCACCTCCACCTCCACCTCCACCTCCCTACCACCCTCCACCAGCACCTATCGGCACCACGCCTCGAGTCAACCCCCACCTACCAACCCCACCCCCACAACCCCCATACACGCCGCAGACTGGAGTAACCCGCAGGCGCTCCCCCTGCCGTCCTCCAGTCAGTCCTCTCAGGTCTCTCCGACAGGGGGCGCGGCGAGGCAGTACGAGGAGGAGGAGGAGGAGGAGGAGAGACTGGAGCACGGAGCAGAGTACAGAGGTCTGGCTCAACTTTCCCCCGACATGCCGGCCCCGGTCCTAGCCGCCCGTGCCGCCGTCCTCACCGCCGTCCCCGCCGTCCTCACCGCCGTCCCCGCCGTCCCCGCCGTACCCGCCACCGTCGCCGCTTGTTCCCGCAGTTCCCACGGTACGCCGACTGGCTCTGCCCGGCGCGCTGGCCACCCGCCGTGCACCTTGTGCACACGGAGTTCCGCTTAGCGGTTGGAGAGTGCTTCTTACGTCACCCTCTAGGAGATTGCTGTAGTGATCTGCGGTGTATGTGTGTGGTGACTAGTGAGTTAGCACACCTTGGCGCCACTACGACTGCCACTATACCACCAATATACAACCACTATACCACCACTACTCTATCACCATCACTACTCTATCACCATCACTACTCTATCACCATAACTACTACTATTGCTGCTACTTCGGTATCACTACACCTCGACACGTGTCCACTCTCGGAGTTTCTTACCTGCGCCCCTGTTGGGAGTCGTGACTCAGGTAAAAATTACTTCCTTGCATTCACACATTTGTATTCGCCTTCAGAATGGGTTTATTAATCTTTTATTTTGTGTATATAAGAAGAAGCTCTAGACCTACTCAAGTAAAAATTACTTCCTTGCATTCACACATTTGTATTTGCCATCAGAATGGGTTTATTAATCTTTCTTTTTTATTTAATTTAAAAAAGATTTAATTTGTTTTATTGAGGCTGTATTTATACTTGTATATATAAAAAGAAGCTCTTTTTATTTTGTATATATAAAAAGACGTTCTAGACCTACTCAGGTAAAAATTACTTCCTTGCATTCACACATTTGTATTCGCCACCAGAATGGGTTTATTAATCTTTTATTTTGTTTATATAAAAAGAAGTTCTAGACCTACTCAGGTAAAAATTACTTCCTTGCATTCACACATTTGTATTCGCCATCAGAATGGGTTTATTAATCTTTCTTTTTTATTTAATTAAAAAAAGATTTAATTTGTTTTATTGAGGCTGTATTTATACTTGTATATATAAAAAGAAGCTCTTTTTATTTTGTATATATAAAAAGACGTTCTAGACCTACTCAGGTAAAAATTACTTCCTTGCATTCGCACATTTGTATTCGCCTTCAGAATGGGTTTATTAATCTTTTATTTTGTATATATAAGAAGAAGTTCTAGATATACTCAGGTAAAAATTACTTCCTTGCATTCGCACATTTGTATACGCTATCAGAGTGGTTTTATTATTTTATTTGTGTTTACTGAAAGAAGCTTTATATCTAGATCGTAAATATGTTCGGAAATGTGGTGGCAAACTGTGCGGAAATATTTGTCCTTTTTTTGTTGTTGCCAGAGATTCACTCCAGAGGCAATATTTATATGCCGTTATAAATATGAGGTGCAGTCATTAGCTTTTTTTCTTTAAAGAAAATCTGCTCATTTAAATAGTGTTTTGCGTTGTTCGAGCGTAGGGGTATGGATGGATATACATAAGCACTATAGTCGACATAATATCGCACGATGAAATTGAATACAATGCAACTGAAAGCAATGCAATGCAATTTTAAACTACGCAATGCAATTCGAAAGCAATGCAAGACAATGTAATTAGGTGAGGCGGGAATAGAAAGGCAGTGACCTGTCTGACGGTCTAGCTGGACACAGTGCGATGTGGTCTGTTGCAATGCTGTCTGTTAGGTGCAGGAGAGGGGCAGCCGAGGGGTGGCGCAAACAGAGACCGAGCCTGGCGGTGTGATGCGGGTGCCACAAAGATCGCTCAGCGTAGACGTGATAGGTGACATGGCGCACCTGGAACAAACCAACCACCGCATGACCATCACATGACTGCCACATTACTGCCACATGACCATCACATGACCGTCACATGCCAGTCGCATGCCAGTCACATGACCGTCACATGACCATCACATGACCATCACATTACTGCCGCATGACCATCACATGACTGTCACTTGACCATCACATGATCATTGCATGACCGTCACATGCCAGTCACATGCGAGTCGCATGCCAGTCACATGCCAGTCAGATGCCAGTCACATGACCGTCACATGACCGTCACATGACCGTCACATGACCGTCACATGACCGTCACATGACCGTCACATGACCGTCACATGACCATCACACGACTGTCACATGACTGTCAATTGACTATCATTTACACCATCACAAAACCACCATTAACACTGTCACATGATCATGGCATGACCGTGGCATGACCGTGACATGACCGTGACATGACCGTGACATGACCGTGACATGACCGTGACATGACCGTGACATGACCGTGACATGACCATGACATGACGGAAGCATGACAGCCACATGACCGCCACATGACCACCACATGACCGCCACATGACCGCCACATGACCGCCACATGACCGCCACATGACCGTCACATTACCACCACATTACCACCACATGAGTGCCACAGAACCACCACATTGGAGATCCCATAATACAAAGCCAACCAAAATTGCTACTGGCTAGCACTTTGTGTACGTTCAATAGTGACTGCTTTGTCTAGGTGAAAAACTATGTGATGCATGAGATACATCATTTCTGTTACAGACAATTGGTGTTTAGCTAAACCAGATTGAAACCATTGTTGTCCGATGTCAGGAACTAGGTTTATAGCTGGCTCAATTGTACTGAAGTATCAACAACTCTATCCATAAAACAACAAAAGCAACAATAACAAAAGAATCCATTCTGTGCTGTCTTCTTGGAAGGAATTTCTTTTTTTTAAACCGCAGTTTCTCTCTTTTAAAATGTTGATGTTATAGTATTCGTATGTTGATGTATACATCTTTAGAATGAGCACGACTATTTTCTCCTTATCTCCATTGTCCCTTCCTATTTCACTCTCTCTCTCCCCACACTACCGCTGACGTCACGTATACTAGATGGCGTAATGGCCTACGTGGACTACACCTAAGGGACATTCTTTTTACGGGAGGGGGGGGATAGGAGGAAGAGGGGGGGGTAAAAAGGGAGTACAAGTTAACCCTCTGTACTCATGGGACTGCGCATGTCATTGCGATTAGGGGCAGTCACAACACGTGTGCTAATGCTCGCATACCCCAGTCACACAACTATCTCCTCCAGCTCCCTATCAGTTGTCAGTAGGGGGCGGAGGCCGGCGGCAGTGGGGCTAGGGGGTGATGGAGGAGGGGCAGGGTATGGGGGTAGTGAGTGTGGCAGTCAGGGGAGGCTGGGGGCATTGTTCGTGTATGTGGGGAGAGTGCCAACGCCCTGTCTGAGTACTGGGAGAGGGATGGGCAGTGGGGGCTGGACCCCTCCCCCTCTCCTCCTCCCTCCTCACCCCTCCCTCCACTTCCTTCCCCCTCCCTTCCTCCCTCCTCCTTCCTCCCCCTCCCCTCCACTCTTCACTCTCCATTCTCCACCCTCCACCCTCCCTCAATCCCCCTATCCTCTCCATCCCCTCCTCTCGCTTCTCCCCCTCCCTCCCCCCTCCCTCCCCTCCTCCACTCTCCAGCCTCCACTCTCCATCCTCTACCCTTCCCCCTCCCCTTCCCCTCCCCCTCCTCCTCTCCCTACCTCCCTCCCTCCCTCCCATCTCCTCCACCTACCCCCTCCTGCCCTCTCTCCCCTACCGTACTCCGTCCCCCGTCCCCCATCCCGCCCCATCCCTCCTCCCCCCGCCCTCCTCCCTCCGCCCTCCTCCCTCTTCCATCCCCGGCCCTCCTGGTCCCCGACACACACCACACGCCCCCTGGGACCGTGGAGGGGCCTGAGGGGGACAAGGGTAAACATGTTCGACTAGATCGCAGGACCTCGACAGTCCTAACCCAAGCAACATCGGTGTGTGTGACTAACCGCTATCTATACTGAGTGGGTAATACTCTGGCCCCACAGCCACTCCCACTCCCAATCCTCGTCTCCACTCTCCACTCTCCACTCTCCACTCTCCACTCTCCACTCTCCACTCTCCACCCTCCATGCTACAGCCTCCACACTCCACCCTCCACCCACACTCACACTTACACCCAGACCCACACCCACACTCACACCCACACCCACACCCACACCCACACTCACACTCACACTCACACCCACACTCCTACCCACAATCACACACAGTCACACCCACACCCACACTCACACCCACGCTCACACCCACAGTCACACATCCACATTCAAACCCACACCCACACACTAACACCCACACTCACACATACTCACACCCACACCCACACTCACACTGACTCACACCCACATTCACACCCACACTCACACCCACACCCACACTCACTCATAGTAACACCCACACTCCAACCCACACCCACACTCACACCAACATTCACACTCACACCCACACCCACATCCACACTCCCCACACCCACACTTACATCCACACTCACACTCACACTCACCCACACCCACACTCACTAACACCACACCAATATTCGCACTCACACCCACACTCACACCCACACTCACTCACACACTCACATCCACACTCCAACCCACACCCACACTCCAACCCACACCCACAGTCACACCCACACCCACAGTCACACCCACACCAACACACACACTCACACCCACACTCCCCCCACAGTCACACCCACGTTCACACCCACACTCACACCCACACCCACACTCACACCGCAGTCACACACCCACATTACAACCCACACACACACTCACACCCACCCTCACACATACACTAACACCCACACCGACACTCACTCATAGTAACACCCACGCTCCAACCCACACCCACACCCACACTCACACCCACACTCACACTCACTCACACCCACACCCCCATACACACTCACTGACACTCACACCCACACTCACACTCACACCCACACTCCAACCCACACTAACATCCACTCTCACACTCACACCCACACCCACATCCACACTACCCACACTCACACTCACGCCCACACTCACACTCACACTCACTCACACCCACACACACTAACTCACACTAACACCCACACCAATACTCGCACTCACACCCACACTCAGACCCACACTCACACCCACACTCACACCCACACTCCAACCCACACTCACATCCACACCCACACTCACACCCACACCCACTTCCACACCCACACTCACACTCATACCCATGCCCACACCTACACTCACACTGACACCCACACTGACAGTCACCGACATCCACAAACCAACCCACACCCACACTCACACTCACACCCACAGTCACACTCACCACAGTCGCACCCAGACTCACACCCACACTCACATGCACACCCATACTCACATCCACAGCCGCACCCACACTCCCACCCACACTCCCACCCACACCCGCACTCACACTCACACTCACACTCACACCCAAACCCACACCAACACCTACACCCATACTCACACCCACACTCACACCCACACACCTACTCACACCTACTCACACCTACTCACACATACTCACACACTCACACACATACTCACACATACTCACACACACACACTCACGCACTCACACTCATACACTCACATACTCACACACTCACACACTCACACAGTCATACTCACACACTCACACACTCACACATTCACACACTCACACCGTCACACTCCGTCTCACACCGTCACCGTCACTCTCACACACTCACACACTCAAACACTCACACACAATCACACACAATCACACACAATCACCCTCAATCACACACACTCACACTCACACACTCGCACACTCACACACTCCTACTCCCACCGCCATCCACACTCCGCACTCCACACTCCACAATCCACACTCCACATCCCACACTCCACACTCCACACTACACACACTCACACACTCACACACTTCTACTCCCACCCCCACCCTACCCCCACTCCGACCACACTACCATAGCCACCCCACCCCCTCTCCCCACCCCACCCTCACCCTCACTCTACTCCCATATCCACCGCCACCCCACCCAGCCCCCTCTCACCGCCCCTTTTCCTACCCGGTCCCCATCCGGTCCACTCTCCACCCGCCACCAGCTCAAAACCCATCTCTAAAACCCAGTTTCAGCTCATTCGCTTCCACATCCACCTACTCATTCCATGCCGTCTCACTAGGACTTCCCCCGACCATTTTATACCAAAAATGAAACTTGTATTCAAATTGCCCC
Organism: Branchipolynoe longqiensis; assembly: GCA_030323885.1. Lineage (NCBI taxonomy): Eukaryota > Metazoa > Annelida > Polychaeta > Phyllodocida > Polynoidae > Branchipolynoe > Branchipolynoe longqiensis. The sequence goes on along the minus strand of CM059190.1, from coordinate 94,067,216 downwards.
CCGTCCCCACCACCATTTGACTCCATCAGAAGTGATGATTTGACTCAATAAGAAGTGATGATTTGACTCAATCTGAAGTGATGATTTGACTCAATAAGAAGTGATGATTTGACTCAATCTGAAGTGATGATTTGACTCAATCTGAAGTGATGATTTGATTCAATAAGAAGTGATGATTTGACTCAATCTGAAGTGATGATTTGATTCAATCTGAAGTGATGATTTGACTCAATCAGAAGTGATGATTTGACTCAATAAGAAGTGATGACAATAATAGAAGTCCAAGATAGAATCATAACAGATATGTCTAATATATATACCAATGTATTTTATTCAGTGAATAATATCTCTTATCAGCGCTAGAACCCTGGTCTTCCGGCCGTACAGTACAATTCCTTGAGACATAAATGAAAATTATCAGTTGTAATAGTAACTTTTTATGTATCTATATATGTGTGCATATATAATATATATATATATATACATATACATAGATAATGTGTAGTTTGTTGGGGTTTTACGCTCTAGCAACATCTATGGTCATTGTGAGGACGGGTAACGACTTGTGACAATGTACACTTATGGCGACTTCATAGTGCTGCCCCCTGGGAAACCAGACCGCTGGCACCATGACCCAAATATTCCATTATCCTGATACCAACCTAACCAGTTCGAACATTATCCTAATAATGCCAACAGCCAGGCTAGGTAGCAGCAACAATTATCGAGTTTGTAAGTCCTTGGTTTGACTCGGCCAGGATTCGAACTCCCGACCTACCGCACAGGGATTCTGCGCTCTACTGATTATGCCACCGTGTTCCCTATATAATCTATATACATATATATAATATATAATATATAATATATACATATACATATATATATATATACAAAAATACATAATTTCATATATATAATAATATATTTCTCGGCGATACACTTTATGCATTACTAACATTTCGCCATCTCCGAGACTGGTATTGATTTATTTGTTAGTAAACCAGACCCCCAGATGGAATGTTGCCTGAATCAAACATTGATTGGTCGTGTATCGACGCGGATGACATGGCTCTACCCTGGAGGTTAATGGGGTTGGTTCGGGTGTGGGTTGCTGGAGAAAGATACCATCCCAGTGCCCTGGGACCGTACGCGGTGGCCGAATCAGTAGAGCGCAGGCCTCCGGTGCGGCAGGTCGGGAGTTGAATTCCCGGTCGAGTCAAAAGAATGACTTACAAAATTGATACTTATCACTTCCTAGCTTGGCGCTCGGCATTAATAGGATAGGGCAAGGACTGGTTAGCTCGGTGTTAAGATAATGTGACTTGGGTGAGATATCGGGTCATGGTGCCGGATACCTGATCTCCCAGTCAGCACTAAGAAGTCGCCATGAGTGTGCACTGTTGCAAGTTGGTACCCGTTATGATATGACCATGGATGTTGCCAGGATGTAAAACTCCAACAACCAACAACCAACTTGTTTGCAGGAGGGAAAGCTCCAACAACCAAGCAACCATCCAACAACCAACCAACCAACCAACCAGTGCCCTGGGAATATGTGTGTGTATGTTTCGTTGCCCGGAGTAGGGGTAGTGCTTGTTAAGTGTGTGTGTGTGGGGGGGGGGGGGGGGCTGTAGTTGTTGGCGCAGGTGGGAGACCTATATATAGAACTGGCTTTGAAGTAAGTGTGAGGGATGGTTGTATGTGGGCGTGTGAATATGCCAGAGCATAGAAGCCTCCTTACCTACAATGCCCAATACCCAGTGATTGATTCCATCCTGTTGTCGAGACAAAGAAAAAGGTTATTTTATACTGACAACAGAACATCGGGGTATGTGGTAGTAGATATGACTGTTTTTATCAATCTAAATTATTTTATGTTCTATTATATCATTTATATTTTATTTGATTATTTATTAATGAATTTGTTTATATTATAAGCCATTTTATTTCTACCGACTAACGTCTTTAGTTAGATACTAGTATTCGTTATATGATGATTTTAATTATAATTTCTAGTGAAATTATTTTCGCCTGCAATCAGATTCAACTATGAATTAATTAATTTTGAATTGAATGTTGACCATCAATTAATTCTGAATTGCATGTTGACCATCAATTAATTCTGAATTGAATGTTGACATGAAATTAATGTTGACATGAACTTAATGTTGACATGAAGTTAATGCTGACATGAAGTTAATGCTGACATGAAGTTAATGTTGACATGAAGTTAATGTTGACATGAAGTTAATGTTGACTTGAAATTAATGTTGACATGAAGTTAATGTTGACATGAAGTTAATGTTGACATGAAGTTAATGTTGACATGAAGTTAATGTTGACATGAAGTTAATGTTGACCTGAAGTTAATGTTCACTTGAAGTTAATGTTGACATGAAGTTAATGTTGACATGAAGTCAATGTTGACATGAAGTTAATGTTGACATGAAGTTAATGTTGACAAAAAACAAAAAAACAAATGTTGACATGAAGTTAATGTTGACATGAAGTTAATGTTGACATGAAGTTAATGTTGACATGAAGTTAATGTTGACATGAAGTTAATGTTGACATGAAGTTAATGTTGACATGAAGTTAATGTTGACATGAAGTTGATCTTGACATGAAGTTAATGTTGACATGAAGTTAATGTTGACATGAAGTTAATATTGACATGAAGTTAATGTTGACTTGAAGTTAATGTTGACATGAAGTTAATGTTGACACAAAGTTAATGTTGACCTGAAATTAATGTTGACTTGAAGTTAATGTTGACATGAAATTAATGTTGACATGAAGTTAATGTTGACATGAAGTTAATGTTGACATGAAGTTAATGTTGACATGAAGTTAATGTTGACATGAAGTTAATGTTGACATGAAGTTAATGTTGACATGAAGTTAATGTTGACCTGAAATTAATGTTGACTTGAAATTAATGTTGACATGAAGTTAATGTGGGCCTGAAATTAATGTTGACTTGAAATTAATTGTTTCACATGAATTCTTTAATTATTAATTTGAACTTCACATTAAATTTGTTTCACCTGAAATTAATGTCCATGTGAAAATTAATGATGATGTTTATGTCTATGTTTAAGCCTGCTAAGCATTAGCAATGCGCTGTGGGGGCAATCAATCACGTGGTGATTGAAGCGGGCTAGATTGGTCACGTGATGTCACACAAGCCGAACTAATGTGTGGAGAAGAAAAAGTCCTTTGTTATTATACTCGATAAGTGCTCCCCATATAGATTAATGAAGGTATATTTAGGGTATCTAATAGTGTTTCTAATTTTCTTATATATATATTAAATGCTGGACCGACTGGCCCAATCGGTCCTCAATGAGATGTCCGACTGACCCACCCTCTGCCATCAGTCGGTCATGGTGCCATTGGCCCTTTCACGCCGCAGAGGGCGGGTCGAAATGCTGACCTTTCCATGCGGAACGTCAGGATTTCAAATCCCAGCCAAGTGAAATCAATGAATTACAAAATAGATACTTGTCGCTACCTAGCCTGGCGCTCGGCATTACTAGGATAGGGCAATGACTGGGTAGCTCAGTATCAGGATAATGTGACTGAGTGGGATATCGGGTTATGCATGCCGGTGATCTGATCTCCCAGTGGAGTAGCACTATGAAGTCACCATATGTGCGCACTGTCAGAAGTCAGTATCTGTGCTGATACGAGCTTAGACGGTGCTAGGACGTAAAACCTCCTACAAACATACTGTATTTCATTCATCCATCAACTGAATGAACAATGAAACCCACTGAGATACGACGCCAATTTAATAGAACCTGTTACTGTTAGTGTTACTGCTGAAGCCTATATTATCAGAATTCTCACATGCATGCCAAACATTAATTTAGCATGATTCCACTTCAAATATATCCAAAGTTAGTCATTTAAAAGGAAAGTTACTTCAAATTAAAGTAAAGTAAATTATATAGATCACCGCAATGCATTTATCTCAGAAAATGGAAGCTCGAAACCATCGGACTGTGCAACTTTAAGTCCCAGTCACACCTACCCGGATCAGAGGCCGGACGAGCCCCGGACCATCATCCGGGGTGGTCCTTAGCAATCCGGGGTGATCCGTGGCTCATCCGTGGCTCGTCCGTGGTGGTCCAGCGTGGTCCAGCGTGATCCGTGCCTGGTCCGGGGTCCGCCCCGGATGTTTTAATATGTTTAAAACATCCGGGACGATCTGGGGCATCCGGGTTCGATCCGGCATGGTAGTAGTAGTAGTAATAGTAGCGAAACAGCCCCTGACCACCCTCGGACAGCCCGGACAGGCCCTGGTTCACAACCGAACTACCCGGACCACTCCTGGACCACCCCTGGACCGCACCGGCTGGGTAGGTGTGGCCGCGAGGCAAAAAACGACGAAAATAGCGATTTTATCCGGGGCTGTCTGGGACAGTCCGGGCAACTGGTCCGGGGGTGGTCCGGCTCAAAGTCCGGGGCTCGTTCGGGTAGGTATGACTGGGGCTTTAAGTAAAATTCAATTCAATTCAATTGAAGGGATTGTTGTCTATAGGCAGTCATGGATTGAAGAATGCTCCCTGTTCCAGGGTGTAGTCTAGGGCTTGCCTAATATGAAGTGATTGGTTACTGTGTTCGCACACATCCCCTAAAACCCTTGAAAACCCTTGAATTTCGAAATAACATTCAAGAGTACCCGAAAACCTTTGAATATAGCCTGTTTTTACATAAAACCCTTGAGAACTCTCTAAAATGACAATTTCAAGCAAGCTTGGGCTTTGACGCCGCTGGTGTAAAACTTCTCGCAGAAAATAATTTAGTTACTTAATAATAGAGGAAACTAAAAGATATGTTGCCGAGAAAACGTTGAAAAACTTGCATCTTGTGGTATATTTTGAAAACGCTAAAAATCCTTGAAAACCCATTAAAAATCCATGAAAAACCTATGCATGAAAGTTCCCAAAACCCTAGATAAAAGATTCACCCCGTACTTACAGGAGGGGTGAAAACCAACCCATTAGAAAAGCTGGCGAAGAATTTCAACATGGCGGGGAAATGAATTGAGCTGGTAAACTCTTAAATTAAGAAGCAAAATATATTCTTCACATACATCTTCATATTTACCCACTACTTTTGATTTGAAATATATAATAAAACATGTAGCTTAAGGAATTTTAATAATAAAACCGATGGCGTTTTATCACCGCCATCTTGTCTTTTTGCATTCTCTCCCATTTCACCAACTCTGTGCCGATATATAATTATACGTTGCCATTTGATCCTGGAACCACAGTTTCTAGTTCCTGTTCCATACTAAAACTATTTTCGCTCGTATTTAGACTATGCTAGGGTTCACCCCTCCAAAACCCTTGAAAACCCTTGAATTTCATTTTTATATATTTGTATGAACCCTGGTCTTAGTTAGACTCATCTAGTAATGTAACCATCACAACCAGCCGTAGCAGGGAGCAAGCAGTCTTCGCCAGATATGACTTCATCGAATGCCAAATGGAATGATTAACAAATAAGGTGTTATCAGATATCAGATTCAGCGCCACGTGAGTGAATGTTGCAGCATATCTACATATAGATGGGAGATCGCACTGGGAATATCTGGGCAGATCTTAAAACAGCTTTCACTGATGATGGCGGCATTTTCTCCCTGGCAATCACTGGCACTGCTGGGGGCCTTTATTACTAGACTAGTATCAGAATGCTACATTGGGAGGGTTCTCATTAGGTGTTATTACTGTGCAATGTCTTAAGGCCCAGTCAGACCTTACCGGACTGAGTACCGGACTGAGTACCGGTGTGGCGGTCTCCGATGCCACAAGGCTGATATGCCAATCACCCGAGCCACTTTTTGGCGCATGCGCACATCCTGCAGACTCGGGTCGAATAATCGAATACGGTTCTCCGCGTAATTATTTATTTTAATAACAAATATACGTACAGCAAAATAGGATTTGATTTTTATGTCCTGGCACCATCTAAGGTCATATTAGGACGGGTACCGATTTGTAACTGCGCGCACTCATGACGACTCCACTCGCGGTGTTCGATTTGAAATTCTGACGACTCGGATGACCCGAGTCGCCCGGGTCGTGTTAATCGATTACGGCCTTTGAGACTGGCTCAGTTTTGACGCATGCGCAGACGACGCTGTTGGATTCTGACGCATGCGCAGAAGCGACATTTGGCATATCAGCCTTGTGGCATCGGAGACCGCCACAAGACGCCACACGGACACCACCCGGTCAAAGACCGGACACCACCCGACAAAGAATTGTCTAGTCCGGTGGTGTTCAGTATCAAAATGTACCAAAATGTACCGAAATTTACCGAACGAAACAAATGCTAAACGGACAAGGAAGTACATTAACGAATAGCCACCGGCCGATAAACGGACGATAACCGGACGACAACCGAATGTCTAACGGACGGACCGGACACCAACCGGACACCAACCGGACACCTACCAGACTGATCATGGACACGCCGAAAACCAATGGACTGAATTTCCGCAGCACCGTGAACGGACACTGCAGGAAGCAAACCGGAGACGTAACGGATGGGTACCGGACATGAAATGGACAAAACGGACAAAACGGATTTAAACAGGACACCAACCGTACACTTCAGTCCGGCGTTGTCCGGTACAAGTTTTGTGCATGTTCAAAACTTGTTCCAGACACCGCCGGACACCACCGGAGATAGAATGGACACGCCGGATGGGTACCGTATATAAACCGTACATTGCCGTATTTCACCGGACAGTGTCCGGTTTCTGTCCGTTTCCTCAATCCGGTGAGGTCTGACTGGGGCTTTAGACATGTTAAAAACAATACCACATACCCAAAAAAAAGACCCCATCCCCACTGATCTACCTATTTACAATGCAATGTAAACGGCCGCAAGAGCAGTGCCTCGGCGCTGATAAAATATATATTCTGATGAATAAAATGTGTTACCACCAAAACCAATAGTTGACCGGGTGTGGAGGCCGAATCGGTAGAACACAGGAGTTCGCTTCCTGGTCGATTCAAAACAATGACTTATCATACTTGTCGCTTCCCAGCCTGGCGCTCAACATTAATAGGATAGTGCAAAGATTGGTTAGCTCAGTGTCAGGATAACATGACTAAGTGGGATATCGAGTCATGATGCCGGCAGCTTGATTTCCCAGTGGGACAACACTATAACGTTGCCATCAGTGCACACTGTCACAAGTCGGTACCCGTCCTGATATGACCTTAGATGTTGATAGGACGTAAAACTGCAAAACAACCACCCTTTATTGGAGGAGAGACTCAGTAAATTCAGAAGTGTTCAGTGGATTGAATCAGGATATTATATACTCGACAATTATATGAAAGAAATTGATATTAAAGGAAATTATATGACAGAAAATTATATTAAAGGAAATTATATTAAAGAAAATTATAACGACCTACCTACTATATTATTCTAAAAGATATGGTAGAAAGTGGGAAAAAAAAGAGTTATAATAAAATTTAACACCAATCTCTGCAATATGACAAAATTGCTAAGTCTGTCGCAGAATGCAGTTTGAACCCAAATCTGGGTTTGGGATGATTAAATCTCGTCTGCTTTGTCCAGTTGCTTAGGAACATTGTCAGTAGAATTTAAAATGAATGACGCAGTCGTTAACCCATCTGCGCGGATGCAATAATGTCACATTTAAACACAATTATCCCTGGCTGCATTTTATTTTATTCAGCGCTAACAGATCTTTTCCGCAGGGCACGCGCAATGAGCTGCTACCAAAAACACGAGTTCTTCCTATTGCCATCAGAGGGCAGGCCTCACGCGCGGGAGATCGGGAATTCGGTTCCCGGTCGAGTCAAAGCAATGACTTATAAAATTGATACGCGTCGCTTCCTAGCCTGGCGCTCAGCATTAATAGGATAGGACAAGGACTAGTTAGCTCAGTGTCAGGATAATGTAACTGAGTGGGATATTGGGTCATGGAGCCACTGGCCTGATTACCCAGTGGGACAGCACTATAAAGTCACCATGAGCACGCATTGTCACAAGTCGGTACCCATCTTGATATGTTGCCAGGATGTAAAACTTTAACAACAACCAATGAATCAGAAGGCAGGAATTTCCCTTTTCCCAAATTATACCAGACTGCATTTTATTTTATTTATTGCCAGCCAATAGATCTTTTCCCATGGAGCATACTCAATGAGCTGTTACCAAACCCACGCCACCAGAGGGCGGGTCAGTCGGTGATGGAATTCCTCGATAAATCCTTTTCCACAGGGCATGTGCAGAAAAATCATACCCATATTAGTTATCTCAAATTCCATCAGAGGGTGGGTCAGTCAGTGGTGGAATTCCTCTATAAATCCTTTTCCACAGGGCAAGTGCAGACAAAATCTACCCACATTATTTATCTCAAATTCTATCAGAGGGCGTGTCAGTCGGTGGTGGAATTCCTCTATAAATCCTTTTCCACAGGGCAAATGCAGAAAATCCTACCCACATTAATTATCTCAAAATGCCATCAGAAGGTGCGTCAGTCAGTTGTGGAATTTGTCTATTATACAACATTAGTATAGTTGTTGTTGTCGTCATGAGATGCCAGTGATTTGCCAGTGTGGAAAGCCCGATTGTTCTTTTAGCTCATGACGTGTCAGGGAGATGGACGCCGGTCCCACCCGTCCCCACAACTCATCACCAACCAGGGGGCGCTGTGAGTTGGTTGTTAGTTTAATGTCCTGGTAACATTTCAGGTCATATCAGGATGGCTACCGACTTGTGACAGTGCGCACTCATGGTGACTTCATAGTGCTGCCCCACTGGGAGATCATGCCACCAGCACCATGATCTGATATCCCACTCAGTCACATTATCCTGACACTGAGCCAACCAGTCCTTCCTCGATCCTATTAATGCCGAGCGCATGGCTAGGAAGCGACAAGTATCAATTTTTAAGTCATTGGTTTGACTCAATCAAAGCAGGAGATGGATGCTCAACTCATTCGGCCATCCCATCTGGTCGTTAAGACAAAGGGCTGGGGGAGTTCTGTCCACTGTGAAGTATTTGCTTTAGCATATTGGAGTTTAACGTCCTAGCAACCTATGCGGATATATCAGGATCAGCTACCAATGCTTTATGTCAGTGCTAAAGAGTGATGTGAACTTTATAGCGCTGCCTCAATGGATGCACCGTGATCTATTATTTAAAATTTGCTTAATGTAGTTTGCTTTAGCTTATTGGAGTTTAGCATCCTAGCAACCTATGTGGACATATCAGGATCAGCTACCAATGCTTCATGTCAGTGCTAAGGAGTGACGTGAACTTTATAGCACTGCCTCAATAGATGCACCGTGATCTATTATTTAAAATTTGCTTAATGTAGTTTGCTTTAGCTTATTGGAGTTTAGCATCCTAGCAAACTATGCGTCATATCAGGATCAGCTACTGATGCTTTATGTCAGTGCTAAGGAGTGACGTGAACTTTATAGCACTGCCTCAATGGATGCTTTAGCTTATTGGAGTTTAGCGTCCTAGCAACCAATGCGGACATATCAGGATCAGCTACCGATACTTTATGTCCGTGCTAAGCAGTGATGGGAACTTTTTAGTGCTGCCTCAATCGATGCACCATGATCTATTATTTTAAAAAGTAGTTTGCTTCATCTTATTGGAGTTTACCAGTCAGCTACCGATGTGAACTTTATAGCACGAGTATAATTATTTGAGTCACTGCTTCGACTCGGCCTGGTTTCGAACTCAGGGTTCGAATCTAATGATCTGACAATTTGGAGAGCGGGTGTTCAACTCATTCGACCATTTTGTATGTTTGTTCAAACTCACATAGTTGATTATACAACATATATATATATATATATGATAGACAGACACCAACTATTAACACTTTAATACCTAAGCTCACAGTAAACTTAAAGTTGCATAGTCCGTCCGATGGTTTTGGGTTTCTGTAATTTTTCTGAGATAAATATATTAAATTGATTTTCTGATCTACTTCACTTTAGATTGAAATTCCTTTTATTTTAAATGTCTAAGTTTTGAGACATTTGAACTGCAAACATATAAATTTAGTTTTGGCAGGCTTGCAAAAACTCAAATTCGATAGGCTTTAGCAGTAACAGGTTTTATTAAATGGCGTCAGTATAACCTCATATGTGGCAATATATGCTTAATAACTACACCAGTATCTAAGTTAAATATGTAGAATCAAATCTAGATAATTGTTTTGGTTTTTGAAAATTTGCTCTTTTCATCGGACTATGCAGCTTTAACGAGGATACGACTCTCAGTGTTTCGAACACATGCCATACGGGAAGTGCGGGCGCTCTAATCATTTGGCCATCCTATCTGGTAAGCCATTGGCAACTATCACTTAATGGCGAATATTTATGGATGATGAGAGAATACTGTCACTGCTTCAACCTGTGTGAGTGGATGCTTTGCCCAGAATTCACCCCGGCCGTAAAAAACAAGCAGAAACCAATGGTCCACAACGGGTTCATCAAAGGCTCTCCTGTCTACCGGAAAGTGCATATAAAAGACCCCTTGCTGCTTATCGGAAAGATTAGCCTATGTGGCGACAGTGGGTTTCCTCCAAAGAAATATGTCAGAATGACTATATGTTTGACGTCCAATAGCCGATGATACAATAACAAAAAAAGTGCTCTAGAGGCATCGTTAAATAAAATAAGCTTTCCATTGTTTAAACAAGCAGCTTACACTACAGGCGTTCGTAAAAACACAATCATGTACTAAGACTATTGTCACAAAGTTCAGTTAAGCTCACATAAACGGTCCTAATCAGAAGAACTTACTTATTTCAACTTATGATAATCCTATTACGCTACACCACGCGCAAATTAAACCCACACAGGGCTGGCTGCCTATGCGCATTGCAGGCAAACTTGAAAAAAAAAAACCCAAAAAACAGATTGGAAAGAAGAACAATACAAGCCTTACCTGAGCGAACCTCGACAGGAAACACGTCGATACAGATATGGTGCCGAAAGCGACTGTAAAAAAAAAAACACATAGAGCTGCCTGTGCGCATTGTAAGCAAACTTGTAAAAAAACACCAAAAAACAGACTGGAAAGAAGAACAATACAAGCCTTACCTCAGCAAACATCGACAGGAAACACGTCGATACAGATATGGTGCCGAAAGCGACTGTAAAAAAAACCCTTTAAAAATACCCCATTCGCACACCAAAAAACAACGACAACTATTTTAATAAAGATAAACAAATCCCCCCCCCCCCCAAATCAAAGAAATGAATAAACCTTACAAATCTGGGTGGTCAGCGTTCGGGAACCGGCTATAGGTAGAAACCAGTGGAGCGTGAATTACCTTTACGGTGTTTACAAAAGGATGTCGCGAAAGCCCTCTGGGCCCATATGCATGACGCGCTGTTAGCTTACACTCGGTGTGTTTGCACTAACACCGCTCCTTGCGTACTGAGTTTTCGCCGCTAACCTAGAAATCCCCGCCAAAACCAGTTTTGGCTCGCTAACACTGCATCATGCATATGGGCCCTGGTGTGTCCTTCCGCCTTCACCGGGTGCAGTGGCCTAATCGGTAGAGCGCGGGCTTCATGTGGGGGAGGTCGGGAGTTCGGTTCCTGGTCGAGTAAGAAATGTTAATAAGATAGGGCTAGGGCTAGGACTGGTTGGCTCAGTGTCAGGATAATGTGACTGAGTGGGATATCAGGTCATGGTGCTGGCAGCCTGGTTTCCTAGTGGGACAGCACTATAAAGTCACCATGAGTGCGCACTGTCACCAGTCACCGTCACCAGTCGGTACCGTCCTGATATGACCTTACATGTTGCCAGGACGTAAAACTCCAACAACCAACCACCCTTCCTGCTCCACATACATTGCTGCGAGTGTCGATGGGTGTCTGACGGGCATTTTCAGGTGTGTGAAACTGAAAGCAGACCGTTGCCTATTAGTCCCGGCGCCAAACCGGTCAGCGGACTTAGCTCACTCTCCAATCGGAGACCTAGCCGCCCGGGTTAGCGTTGGCGGTGGTCGGGGCGCCCACCACCTGACTAAGACTCCGCCCGGCGTCCGCTGGTTCCAGACGAGGTGGGCGTCTTAATTAAAGGTAAGGCCGCTGGTCGCCCAGAGTGTTGGTCCAGCGGCCAGCCAATCAGCACGCGGGGAACTTACCCCGGCGTGTTGTCATAGACGCGCCGAGGTCAGGGGCAAGGTCACGGCTCCCGGGTAGCTGCCGCCAAGGTCAAACAAGTCGCAAATGATCAGCACCTCGTTTTTCTCGGTTTCTGGATCTACTCGGAGCTGGGTTGATTGGTTGTTGGAGTTTTGGTCCTGGCAACATTTAAGGTCATATCAGGATGGGTACCGACTTGTGACAGTGTGCACTCATGGCGACTTTACAATGCTGCCCCACTGGGTGATCAGGCCGCCAGCACCATGACCCGATACCCCACTCAGTCACATTATCCTGACACTGTGCAAACTACTCCTGGTCCTATCCTATTGGTGCCAAGTGCCGGTCGAGGTAGCAATAAGTATCAATTTCTATAAGTCATTAGTTTGACTCGGCTGCGATTCGAACTGCAGACCTTCCGCACGGGAAGCCTTCGCTCTTCCGATTCGGCCACTGCGTCCGGTGGGAGCTAGGTTAATGTGTGGATGTGGTGGGTGAGTGTTAGTCAAGGGGGAGGGTATCGTTGGATAGCTCATAAATGGACCAGACCGGATGGCCGAATGAGTTAGAGCGTCAGTCTCCCGTGCTGGTAGATCGTGGGGTCGTGGGTTCGAGTCCCGGTCGAGTCAAACCAATGACTTTAAAATTGATACTTGTCGCTTCCTAGCCAGTCGCTCGGCATTATTAGGAGAGGGCAAGGACTAGTGTGCTCAGTGTCAGGATAATGTGACTGAGTGGGATACCAGGTCATGGTGCTGGCGGCCTGGTTTCCCAGTGGGACAGCACTATAAAGTCGCCATGAGTGCACACTGTCACAAGTCGGTACCCATCCTGATATGACCTTAGATGTTGCTAGGACGTAAAACAACAAACAAACAAAAAGCTCATAAATGCTCGGTTGGCATTATAATTTTTGTTTCATGTTATTACTTGTATTTATCCCGACGTCCTGATATTACCTTAGATGTTGCTAGGACGTAAAACAACAAATAATGTTTTTATCCCGCTGTCTGCGACTGTTCCTTCACCAGCAAAGGAACTCGATTTGTTTAATGATGCCGACCTATTAAAGTGTACACTTTTTGTTCGCTTTATAGTGCCTCCACAGTGATATACCAAGACACTGGCGCCCATCGTGATATGACCTTAGATGTTGTCAGGGGCCGAGGCCCTGTAAGGCTCCATGGCGCTCCGTAACGCCCCCACCTCCTCCAGGGCGCCAGCTTGACTCGTTTACGAACACGCCCGGGTGATCAGACATTGCCGCCTGGTCGTCATATGATCAAAGAGGGTGGGGTGTGGACGGGTGTGGTGGTGGTGGGTGTTGTGGTCTGTGTGGGGTCTAGTGGGGGTGGCGTGTGGGTGTGTGGTAGGGGTGTGTGGAGGCGATGGTATGTGTGTGTGTGGTGAGTGGTCAGAGTGAGGGTGTGGTGTGTGTGTGTGGTGGGGTGTTAGTGTATGATGGGGGTGGTGGGGTGGTGAGTGGTGAGTGTGGGTGTGTGGTGGGGATGTGTGTGGTGGTGTGGGTGGGGGTGGGGGTAATGTATGTGGTGAGTGTGGGTGTGCGGTTGTGGCGATGGTGTGTGGGGTGTGCCGTGTATGGGGGGTGTTGAGTGTGGGAATGTGGTGGTGTGTGGTGAGTGTGGGTGTGCAGTCGTGGTGATGGTGTGTGGTGTGTGGTGTGGTGAGTGTGGGCATGTGGTGGTGTGTGGTGAGTGGTGAGTGTGTGTGGTAGGGGTGGTGTGTGTGGTGGGGATGTTGTGCGTGAAGTGGGGGTAATGTGTGTGGTGAGTGTAGGTATAGCTGTAGCGTAGGTGTGCAGTGGGGTTATGTGTCTGGTGAGTGTGGGTGTGTGGTGGTGGGGGTGGTGTGTGTTAGGGTGATGTGCGTGATGTGTGTGATGGGAGTGGTGTGTGGTGTGTGCGCGTGTGTGGTGTGTGTGTGGGTGTATGTTGTGTATGGGTGTGCGGTGGGTGTCATGTGTGTAAATGAGTGTCTGTGGTGGTTTGTGGGGTTGGTGTGTGGTGGTATGTGTGGGTATGTGGTGGTGTGTGGAGGTATGAGGGAGTGGGTGAAGAGTGATGATGTGTCTGTGTGTGTGGCGGGCGGGGCGCATAGCCGTGGAATGCATAGCTGCGTTACTGGTTGTGGTAAAGATGGTGAAGGTGGTGGTGATAGTGGTGGTGGTGGTGGTGGTGTTGGTGGTGGTGGCGGCGATGGTTGGAGTGCAGAGTCAGGCATATAGTGGGTGTTGGGAGGGGCTAAGGTAGGTGTGGTGGTGGGGGACTGCTGTGCCTCCACTAAGTTGATGCTGTGGGAGTGCACACTTGGATGCATGCCACAACTTTCTCAGTGAGCTGCTCAGAGCTACTCAGAACTGCCCAATGAGCTGCTCAATAAACTGCGCTGAGCTGCTCAGGTCTGCTCGGAGCTCCTCAGTGAGCTGCTCAGATCTACTCAATAAACTGCGCTGAGCTGCTCAGATCTGCTCAGATCTGCTCAATGAGCTGCATCGACGAGTTGCTTTGTGAGCTTCTCAGCCGTCCAATCCTATCATGGATATTGAAATGCGGCTATGATAGCCATGCTCTGAGTACGGTGTACCGAATAGTGCTTACCCCAGCCTTGTGATTAACCCTCTGAGCACCGCAGGTATAACCGAACAAGAACACTTTTCTTGCGCAGGTTTCGGTCAAAAGATCTGCGGTCGTTGCAAATGTGAATTCGGTATGACGGTGAATTTAATAGTGTCATGACGCAGGGGAACGCAGTAAATTTGGCAATCAGTGAGTTGGGTAATTATATCAGCTGTGCTTGCAGAGGATATATAAACACAAGTTGATTGGTTGTTGGAATTTCACGTCCTGGCAACATATTAGGTCATAGCATGGGTACTGAGTTGTGATAGTGCGCACTCATGGCGACTTTATAGTGCTGCCCCAGTGGGAGACCAGGCCACCATCACAATGACCTGATATCCCTCTCAGTCACATACTGAGCCAACCAATCCTTACCCGTATCCTAATAATGCTAAGCGCCTGGCTAGGAAGCGACAAGTATACATTTTTAAGTCATTGGTTTGATGCGACCAGGGGTTCGAACCCGTGGATTTGAATCCCACGATCTCCCAAAACAATAGACGGACGCTCAACTCATTCGGCCACCGCGTCTGGTATAGACAAGTTGTAGCATTCACAGAACATATGTATAATCAATGGCGTCGAGTCGAGCCTTGTGATATAGCACTTCTTCACTACTACTCCACCCAACACCACTGCTACACTGGGGCAACGCCACCACGGCATCACCTCCACCCCTCAACTCCTCCCCCCCCCCCCCGATCCCCTCCCCCACATCCACACTACCACCCCCACATCTCACACGGTACCGTATCCACCACGCCACCGCCTCTCCCCCTCAACTCAACCCCACATCCACACCCACATCCACCCCACTCCCCCCACATCTCATGCAGTACTGTATCCACCACGCCACCGCCTCTCCCCCTGAACTCACCCCACCCCCACCCCCATATCCGCCACACATTCCCTTCAACTCACCCCCACGCCATCACCCCCACATCCCACGCCATCACCCCCACATCCCACGCCATCACCCCCACATCCCACACAGTAGTGTATCCATCATGCCATCACGCCTCCCCTCGCCCTCCACCCCTCCCTCACGCCTCCACCCCACCCCTCACACCCCTCCCACCACCCCACAACCATCAACTCACCCGCTCCTACACCACCACAACCACAACCAACCCCTCCACCCCACACCCACACCACACACCCTCACTCACCCCTCCCCCAACCACCCACATCACCACCCATCCCAACCCCACAACCCACCCCCACCACCCTCCACCCCCACCCCACACCACCAACTCACCCCTCCACACCACCCCCACAACCCTCAACTCACCCCTCCACCCACCCCACAACCTCACCCTCCTCCACCCCATCACATCCCCTCCACCACCCACAACCCTCAACCTCACCCCCCCAACAACCCCCCCACCTCACACCCACCCCTCCCACACCACCCCACACCAACCCCACCTCACCCCTCCTTCACCACCACCCCCACACCCTCACCTCACCCCTCCACACACCCCCAACCCAACCACAACCTCACACCCCCTCACACACCCCACCCCACAACCCTCACCTCACCCCTCCACACCACCTCCAACCCTCAACTCTCCCCTCCACACCACCCCACAACCACAACCACTCCTCCACCCCCCCACAACCACCTCACCATCCCACCACCTCAACTCACCCCTCCAACCCTCCACACCACCCCACAACCATCAACTCACCCCTCCACACCACCCCACAACCCTCAACTCACCCCTCCACCCCACCCCACAACCCTCACCTCACCCCTCCACACCACCCCACAACCATCAACTCACCCCTCCACACCACCCCACAAACCATCACATCACCCCTCCCCACCCCCAACCATCACACCATTCAACCCTCCTCACCTCACCTCCAACCCACAACCCCTCCACACCACCCCACAACCCTCACCTCACCCCTCCACACCACCCCACAACCTCTACACCCCCCCACCCCACACACAACCCTCACTCACCCCTCCACACCACCCCACAACCCTCAATTCACCCTCCACACCACACCCACCACCCACACCACCCCCCACACCCCACCATCCACCACCAACCTCAAACCCAAACACCACTAACACATCCCACACTACCCCCTCCCCATCTCCCACCCCCATCACCATCGTACCCACATTCCACCACCCCCACCACCCACACCCCACCACCCCCCACCCACCTACCAACCCCACACCCTACCAGCACCTCAAACCTACACACACCCTACCACATCCCACACTACCCCCCCATCCCCACTCACCTTCCCACCCACATTCACCCATGCCCCACCACCTCCCACACACCCCCTCCCCCATCTTCCATCCTCTATCCCCAAAACATCCCCACCCCCGCCACCTCCAGCACCGCCCTACCCGCAACCCGTCACCACACGTGCGGCGCCGCTAGGGGCGCTGCCTGCTTCGGGTGAAGGTTTCTCTCGTAGCACCAGGCTGTCGACAGTCGCACCTTTACCCGGCTTCCTGCCAGCAGCCATATTCAACCCGGCTTACCAACTAGTCAGCGACTATTTCCGCGTTAAAAAAATATGTTATAGCAGCAATGATATATTAGTCAGACTCTCTGTCTCCATATTATTTATAGATATGTGTTATATATATTATATATTTCGTATGTTGACTCACTTACTCTTTCGCTCTTTTTTGTCCGCATGGGTAAATTATGTGATATATTAGGTATTATGCTATGTATATGATATATTATGCTATATTATGCCATAGTATATGTTATGATGTATATATTTAATATATATTATCCATATATATTATATATTATTTATATAATATATATTATCCATATATAGTATATATTATTTATATAATATTTTTAATGTATTTCATATATATATAATGTTATTTATATAATATGTTTAATGTATTTCATATATATATTATGTTATTTATTTAATATATATGATATATGATATATATATTATTTATATAATATATAAGATATATATTATATATTATTTACATAATATATTAAAAAATATATTATATATTATTTACATAATATATTTAATATATATTATATATTATATTTTTATATTATTTACATAATATAATTAATATATCTTATTTGTATAAACATGCTTATATTATTATTTTGATAATATTCTTAATATGTAATAGTTGTATTTGTTTAATTTATTTATTTA
The DNA here is from genome assembly GCA_030323885.1 of Branchipolynoe longqiensis. Lineage (NCBI taxonomy): Eukaryota > Metazoa > Annelida > Polychaeta > Phyllodocida > Polynoidae > Branchipolynoe > Branchipolynoe longqiensis. Next base: position 94,049,214 of record CM059190.1, on the reverse strand, counting down.
TATAATATGTTTAATATATATTATTGATATAACATATTTAATATATTGTATATATTATATAAATTATATATAATATATTATATATTATTTACATAATATATTGTATATATTTATTGTATAATATGTGTAATATATATTATCTGTATAATATGTTCAATATATATTTGTTGTGATAATATTATTAATATATATTATTGGATAATGTTTAATATATATTATTTATATAATACATTTAATATATCTTATTGATATAACATATTTAATACACTGTATATATTATATATATTATATATAATATATAATATATGATATATTATATACATATTTAAAATAGATTATATATTATATATATAATATAGGTTATACATATATTGGTTTTTTATTATATTATTTTCTTTGATATATTCTATATTATATTTGATGTATTATATGACATATATATATTATATATAATATGTTGTTATATATTAAATATATTATATATAAACCCAAAATCTGTCCTTAGAAGAATATCGATATGATCGTCAGATTAGTTTCGATAGAAACTTTTTTTTGTAAATATTCTATATCTCTTATTTCATTAATTGGTTTATTCACACATTGGCGAGTTGTGGATTTGCGGGTGAACCAGTACGCGATCTGATGTCACGCTAAGGCAATAACACCTCGCCCTCAAACCCCGGAGCAGCCTTATCACATTGTGATCACCTCAACCCATGATCAAATTGTGGGGCTTAGGCCGAGTCGAGCCTAAAGTAGCGCACCACCTTCTGCCAGCAGCCATTCTGCAATGGAATTCCATCTTCAGGATGTCACTTAGGCCTGGGTGCCATGCAATAAGGACCGGTCTATGTGGGTGGTCACCAGGCCTGGTGGTCGAATCAGGAGAGCGCGAGCCTCGCGTATGGGAGATGGGGACTTGGGTTCCCAGTCGAGTCAAACCGATGACTTATAAAATTGATACTTGTCGCTACCTAGCCTGGTGCTCGGCATTAATAGGATAGGGCAAGGACTGGTTAGCTCAGTGTCAGGATAATGTAACCGAGTGGGATATCAGGTCATGGTGCCAGTGGCCTGATTTCCCAGTTGGGCAGCATTATAAAGTCGCCATGAGTGTTGACTGTCACAGGTCGGTACCTATCCAGATATAAGCTTAGATGTTGCCAGGATGTAAAATTCCAACAACCGACCACCCAACATGGGTGGTGGACGACCGAGTAATGGTGAGCGGCTATCAGCCGAAATCCGCGATCGAAATGGAGGCTGTGTTTGTGAATGCCCATATGATAGCGTTTTCTTCGGTTTGTACATGTTTCAGTGACTGGCCCGAAAAAGTTGGTTCGTCGGTTGGTTGGTTGGAGTTTTACAACCTAGCAATATCTAAGGTCATATCACTTATCAGGAGGGGTACCGGACTTGTGACAGTGCGCACTCATGGCGACTTTATAGTGCTGCCTCACTGGGAGACCAGGCCTCCAGAACCATGACTTGATATCACACTCAGTCACATTATCCTGACACTGAGCCAACCCATCACAACTATTTACCCATCCTGATATGACCTTAGATATTGCCAGGACGTAAAACTCCAAACAACCAACCAATCTTATCGGGTAGTTTACAGCTGAGCACACCAAAACGGCTCAGGGAAGGAACAGCGCGCCGATCAAGTGCTGAGAAGCTCCGAGGACTCCGCGCTAGTTAATGTGGACATATCTCACAGAGCGGCTGAGGCCGATGCTCATTGAACAGCTCCCTGAACACCTCATCTGCGCGAGGAGCTCACCGCACAGCTCTGGGGGTCGTAGCGAACAGCTTACTGAGCAGCTCACGACACATCCCTCCCCAGACTGGCCACAGACTGAGCAGCTGGTGAGCAAATCAGTGTCACTAAATGATGTTTCTCTGCCTGAGAATATATATATATATATATATACATATATATATATATATATATATATATATATATATAAATACTAAGGAGATTGGTGTGTCACTGAATGCTGTTTCTCAGCCTGAGAAAATATATATATATATATGTATTTATAGTTAGTATATTTATATACATGTATAAAATCATCGGTATGAGGTATTTCTTATTATTTCCTATTATTATTATGATCCGTTATTGTCCACTAACAGACCCAGATCTATTCACTGCGGCACTCATTTGCCTACGGTGGTGCCGCCACCGGCAGTTCTTGGTACTGATTCCTCAGAAGTTGTATGGTACTGATTCCTCAGAAGTTGTATGGATCCCAGCTCTTTCTCTTTCTTCTCCACCTCAGCTAGGATAAGTTTATATATATATACTTAGCAGATTGGTGTGTCACTGAATGCTGTTTCTCTGCCTGAGAATATATATATATATATATATATTTATTTATATATATACTGAGGAGATTGGTGTGTCACTGAATGCTGTTTCTCAGCCTGAGAATATATATATATATATACATCCAAATATATAATATCCCTGAATCCATGTCAGCGCAAAGGGTGGAGAACTTGTCCGTCATCATGCGGTTAGCGATAGGCGTCACCACCGCTAGAGCTGCCAGTACTCATTTGTGGACTGTGTGGAGACAAGTTTCAAACTTGTTGAATTTGTCACTCATCTTAACATTTATATATATATATATATATATATATATATATATATATATATATATATACATATATATAATTTTGAAAATAAGTGCTTACACAATCCGGGTCAATCACCCTAAAGCTAGAGTTCGGAATCAAATGCGCCCAATGCAGGGGATTACCGTTGGACGCTGGAGAAAGCGCGCCAAACCTGTACCTCGAAGCAGGACGGCTGCGCACCAGGCTGCTGTAACTGCCACAAAGCGCCGTCCCCTGATATGAAGGGTGCGGTTTCGAACCTAAACTGCGACAAGCAAACTAGTGTAGTGGTCTGCACTGACCTCTCAGGCAAGGAGCCGCATAGACAGGTAGGCATGGGTAGTATGGTGATATCAGGGAGCCTGGAATGGTGATATCAGGGAGCCTGGCCTGGAATGCAAAGAGATGTGGTTTCGAGTCCCGCTCTAGGCGCAATATTTCCCATTTTCATCACCCCCATGACACTGGTTGCCATGACCATGATCCTGTACAAGCTACATGCTGTATAGTTGTTGAACCTGCCCTGTGTATGTATATGTAAGTGCATTGCCTGTATGTATGTACTTGTAAGCCTTAAAAGACTTACAATTCCAGGGGGACAAGTGTAGTGGTCTGCACTGACCTCTCAGGCAAGGAGCCACATATACAGGTAGGCGTGGGTAGTATGGTGATATCAGGGAGCCTGGGTGGTGTAATGGTTAGCCATTCAGCGAAGGAGCGGGTCGGAGCTCAGGCAGTAGAGTGTCCACCTGTGGAGGTGTGGGTCATCCGATCGATCATGTTCAGTGGACCCATTTGCAGTTTGGGCGATTTTCCGTTTTAACTAGTGGTCCACAACTGGTTCATCAAAGGTTGTGGTATGTGCTGTCCTGTCTGTGGGAAAGTGCATATGAAAAAGCTCTTGCTGCTTAATTCAGAATGTCACCTCACCTATCTGCACACTGAAGAGTTCTGTGAGCAGCTCATTGAATATCTCTCATTGAGCATGTCGCTGAGCATGTCGTTGAGCATGTCATCGAGCAGATCGTTGAGCAGATCGTTGAGCAGATCGTTGAGCAGGTCGTTGAGCATGTCGTTGAGCATGTCGTTGAGCATGTCGTTGAGCATGTCGTCGAGCAGATCGTTGAGCAGATCATTGAGCAGGTCGTTGAGCAGGTCGTTGAGCATGTCGGTGAGCATGTCGTTGAGCATGTCGTTGAGCATGCCGCTGAGCATGTCGCTGAGCATGTCGTTGGGCATGTCGTTGAGAATGTCGTTGAGCATGTCGTTGAGCATGTCGTTGAGCATGTCGTTGAGCATGTCGTTGAGCAGGTCGTTGAGCATATCGTTGAGCAGGTCGTTGAACATGTCCGTGAACATGTCCGTGAACATGTCGTTGAGCAGGTCGTTGAACAGGTCGTTAAACATGTCCGTGAACATGTCCGTGAACATGTCGTTAAACAGGTCGTTGAACATGTCGTTGAACATGTCGTTGAAGAGGTCGTTGAACAGGTTGTTGAGCAGGTCGTTGAACGTGTCCTTGAACATGTCCGTGGACATGTCCGTGAACATGTCGTTGAACAGGTAGTTAAACAGGTTGTTGAACATGTCGTTGAAGAGGTCGTTGAACAGGTTGTTGAGCAGGTCGTTGAACGTGTCCTTGAACATGTTGCTGAACATGTGCTTGACCATGTGCTTGAACATGTGCTTGAACATGTGCTTGAACATGTGCTTGAACATGTGCTTGAACATGTCCTTGAACATGTGCTTGAACATATCCTAAGAACATGTCCTTGAACATGTCGTTCAACATGTCCTTGAACATGTCCTAAGAACAGGTCCTTGAACAGGTCCTTGAACAGATCGCTGGGCAGGTCGCTGGGCAGGTCGCTGGGCAACTGCTATAATGGCTGAGCTCTTCGCGCGGAATGTCTCACAGATCTGCACACTGAGCAGCTCGGTGAGCAATCGCAGTTTGAGTTTACGGATGCTGAAGGCGGAGGAAGGAGATAAAGAGATCGTCTCCAGGCGCGGGCGGGGCGGGCCGTCCGATGCCGGGCACGGAGACTGACGCCTTCCGCACACCGCGTCCGCCGCCCCCGGGGTCGCTGTAATAAGGACTGGGCACTGACGGGAATGGACCTGTCCACCACCCGCCACCACCCTCCCGACATCAGGCACCACCCACCAGATACCAGCCACCACCGGCCGCCACCCACCTGATATTAAGCACCACCCACCACCACCCTCCCGACATCAGGCACCACCCACCAGATACCAGACACCACCGGCCACCACCCGCCTGATATTAAGCACCACCCGCCACCACCCTCCCGACATCATGCACCACCCACCAGATACCAGACACCACCGGCCACCACCCGCCTGATATTAAGCAACACCCGCCACCACCCTCCCGACATCATGCACCACCCACCAGATACCAGACACCACCGGCCGCCACCCACCTGATATTAAGCACCACCCACCACCACCCTCCCGACACCATGCACGACCCACCAGATACAGCCACCCACCGGCCGCACCCACCCACTTTAAGCACCACCCACCACCACCCTCCCAACATCATGCACCACCCACCAGATACCAGCCACCACCCGCCGCCACCCGCCTGCTATTAAGCACCACCCACCACCACCCTCCCGACATCAGGCACCACCCACCAGATACCAGACACCACCGGCCACCACCCACCTGATATTAAGCACCACCCGCCACCACCCTCCTGACATCAGGCACCACCCACCAGATACCAGACACCACCGGCCACCACCGGCCTGATATTAAGCACCACCCGCCACCACCCTCCCGACATCAGGCACCACCCACCAGATACCAGCGACCACCGGCCACCACCGGCCTGATATTAAGCACCACCCGCCACCACCCTCCCGACATCAGGCACCACCCACCAGATACCAGCGACCACCGGCCACCACCCGCCTGATATTAAGCACCACCCACCACCACCCTCCCGACATCATGCACCACCCACCAGATACCAGCCACCACCGGCCACCACCCGCCTGATATTAAGCACCACCCACCACCACCCTCCCGACATCATGCACCACCCACCAGATACCAGACACCACCGGCCGCCACCCACTTGATTAAGCACCACCCACCACCCTCCCGGTATCAGGCACCACCCACCAGAGACCAGCAACCCTCCACCACCACCCACCTGATATTAGGCACCACCCACCACCACCCACCCGACGTTACCTACCACCCTCCCCCACCCACCCAGCATCAGCCACCACCCGCCACACTCCACCCAACATCAGTTACTACCCACTACCACCCACCTGATACCAGGCACCACCTGTCCGGCATTAGTCGCCGCCCACTCAACATCAGCTACCACCCACCACATATCATGCACCACCCACTACGACCCACCACATATCACGCACCACCACTACCCCCGCCACATATCATGCACCCCCCACTACCACCCACCACATATCAGGCACCACCCACTACCACCCACCACATATCAGGCACCACCCACTACCACCCCCCACATATCATGCACCACCCACCACATATCAGGCACCACCCACTACCACCCACCTCATACCAGGCACTACCCACTACCACCCACCACATATCAGGCACTACCCACCACCACCCACCACATATCATGCACCACCCACTACGACCCACCACATATCAGGCACCACCCACTACCACCCACCACATATCAGGCACTACCCACCACCACCCACCACATATCATGCACCACCCACTACGACCCACCACATATCATGCACCACCCACTACCACCCACCACATATCAGGCACCACCCACTACCACCCACCACATATCATGCACCACCCACTACCACCCACCACATATTAGGCACCCACCAGACATCAGCAACCAGCCACGACCACCTACCAGACATCAGCAACCAGCCAAGACCACCTACCAGACATCAGGCACCACCCACTACCACGCACCAGACATCAGCACCCAGCCACGACCACCTAACAGACATCAACCGCCAGACATCAACCACCACCAACCACCACCCACCACCACCCACCACCACCCACCACCCACCCACCATCACCCAATATCCACTACCACCAACCCGACATCAGGCACTACCTACAACCGCCCTCTCCTTCCCCCACCACCTTCCGCTCAAGAGATATCAGCCGGCACACACCGTCACCCACCAGACCACAACCTCCCCCCAACAACCCCCCCCCCCCATACAAACTGCCGCTACATTGCGATAAACCCCCATGAATCTCTGCCTGAGTGCAAACTGCCCATACATCATATCAACATAGAATGGATAGGAATCTTAAATATGGCATCTTAACAAGTTAGTACACAGCATTGAACAGGACCAGCAAGGAAAACAAATCAATGCTACAACTTGATAGTGCAATCTATATGCACACGCAGTACAACTGATATGTTTGTGCCTTGTCCGAATGGAAACACAGACACACTGTATATGTATTCACCTTGGACAAAGCACCTTCTCATATACATATACATATATATCCATATACATGTACATACATGTACAGTAAAACCTCTCTAAATCGACCGACCTTGGGACCGATTTAAGTGGTCCATTATAGGGAGGTGGTCGGTTTAGGGAGTTAGAATATGGTTACAATGGTATTGTTGGGACCCAAATAAAGCGATCGATATAGAGAAGTGGTCGATCTGGGGAGGTCGTCGATTAGAGAGGTTTTACTGTATATACATGTATATGAGCCTGTCTCAAAAGGTGATAACTCATTTTTTTTGGATTCCATTGTAACAATTGACACAAAACAGCACAGAAACAGTTACACTGAAAATACAAGGATATTTGCTTCAAATCAATATGTATTCTATTGGGATTATGAAACACGATGTAAAAAACAAATCAGTTTATCCTGAGCAAATGCATAGACAGATAGTATGTTGATCATTACAATGGACAAAGTTGTGTCCCATATTGCTGAGCACCTTTTGAGGCAGTCTCATATATATACATGTACATACATATATACCTATATATATATGAGAGGATGCCTCCCTAAGGTACACTTAGCGTCATATAGTTGAGGTCGTGTTTGGGGCGGCCGAAATGCGGCTATATATAGCCATTTGTTAAAAGCCTCGCGACCATATCCATCCATTCAGCCTTCAGGCAATGGATCTGTTTCACCTAACACAACGCCATGTCCTGTCCCAGAATCCCTGGCACCCCCCCCCCGCCCCCCTCCCACCCTACGTCCCTCTCCCACCACACCCACCCCTGTCCCACTACACGCACACACCCACGCACGCACACACCCACACACCCACACGCACCCACACGCGCACACGCACACACGCGCACACGCACACACATGCACACGCGCACACGCACACACACCCATGCACACACGCGCACACAGGCACACACATGCACGCACACACACCCACATGCACACCCACACACGCACGCACACGCACACGCACACCCGCACCCACACACCCGCACCCACACATGCCCACACACCCACACACCCACACACCCGCGCCCCCAAGCACCCCCGCGCACACATGCGCCCACACGCGCCCACATGCACACACGCACACACGCACGCACACACACGCGCACACACACGCACACACGTGCACACACACGTACACACATGCACACACACGCACACACACACATACTCACGCACACACGCACACGCACCCACACCCACATACCCACATCCACGGCTCTCCTCCTCCACCACCACACCCATGGCTCTCTCCCACCACACATCCCGCATCCTTCACCCACCCACCCACCCACCACACACGACCCCCACCCCCCACACACGACCCCCACCATCACCACCACCACCACACGCACACTGACAACACTGACAACACTGACCACTCACACCCTGAAGGGCAGTGGCCCTATTGAAAGACCCTTGACCCTCCAGTGTTTAGAGAGCTGAGGGCAGCGTGAGTGCGGATATTGGCCGTCAGACGGAGCCACCGTCTAAAGTGCAGTAATATAGTACCCCCCGAGCCGGTCTCCTCCTCTGTGAGGCCGGAAGCTCTTGTTGGTTGGTGTTCTCCCGCTGTGTGTGTGTGTGTGGGGGGGGGGGATCGTAATTTCCTCAGCCATTAAGACATCCATCACCGATATCGGGTAATAACTCTTATGTACACTCACATATCTAATATATGTGTACTATATATATATAAATAATACAAAATATATATCAGGGGTGAACGATGTCCACGAATTCGCGGATTTCCGCCATTGTTGATATTCACTGATTAACGTTCACAAAATGCCAATATATTATATTTATTCATCATCATCATCATCATCATCATCACCTCGGTCATGATGTGACAAAGCCTGCTTTCATTACTTGGCTGCCGCTCTCCATTTAGCTATGTGCGGTTGTACATTTCATGAAAGCTGCCTGCAAAAGTGTTGGAGTGCTGCTGGCTTTTGCAAGTTACCAGCGACACTCTCTCGGGGAGCAAATAGAGGTTTCACACTGGCAAGAACATGGCAAGACAGGCGCAAAACTATTTGTACCTGCAGTGGCTGGTTGGGAGATGTTGGGAGTTCCATACATCAACCGCCCTTAATGCTGCCACAGTGACATGGTTTTCTGCTTAGGGTTTGCTCCCTTAGCCTTCGGTTCTGTCAATAACCTGTACCACAAGGCAGTGGTTTACAACTCTGCAAGGCAGGGGCGTCAAACTCCTGAGGTATTGCTATACCTGCAATACCTGCATACCATTTATTATATAATATATATTATGTGATGTATAATGCAGTATGTGAGTATAAAGGCACGGAAGGGAATTATTTCCTTATTACTATTGTGCTTAATATTATTATTATTATTACCTTCATGTGTCATGACTGGTGGCGCCACCTCCGGCGCTCCCTGGTACCTTCATACCCTAAAAATATCACTCGTGTTATGGCTGCAATTTTGTTGTTGTTGGTACATTAGTTGTTTAAGCAGGGGAAATTTAAATCGTGGACAATTGGTCTTCCTCATTCCACTGCTTCTTGCCCTATCCTAATAATGCCGATCGCCTGGCTAGGAATCGACAAGTATCAATTTATAAGTCATTCGTTTGACTCGACTAGGGTTCAAACCCACAATCCCACGATCTACCAACATGGGAGACAGACGCTCTAACTCATTCGGCATCCCGTCTGGGGATTGATTAGTCGAAATCTCGTTCTTATATGAACTTAGATGTTGCAATAACGTAAAACCCAAGCAAGAAAGGGTTTGATATGGGCGATAATATAGTGACAACAAGGAGAGTTTAAACCTAACTTCCGGAATTTTTTCTGCGATTCCCTAACAATTCTAATCGTATGGCAGAAATTTGCGTTGTCGCAGAAATTTGTCGTTGGCACCAATGCCTGGTTCTGATTTCCGTGGTTTTATTTGCCGAAGACCAGTCATCATCCCTAATATGAATAAATATATCTCTGTATCTATAGCAGTGTACATTCATGCGAACTCCACCCCCCACCTCACCCCCACATCCAACATCACATACAAAGAGCAACCGGTCGAGGTGAACGGATCGGTAAAGCGCGGACCTCGGGTGCGGGAGACCGGGAGTTCGATTCCCGGTTGAGTCAAAACCAATGACTTATCAAACTGATGCTTGTCGCTTCCTAGCCAGGCACTCTGCATTAATAGGATAGGGCAAGGACTGGTTAGCTCAGTGTCAGGATAATGTGACTGAGTGGGATATCGGGTCATGGTGCCGGGGGCCTGATTTCCCAGTGGGCAGCACTATAAATTTGCCATGAGTGTGCACTGTCACAAGTCGGTAACCATCCTGATATGACCTTAGATGTTGCCCGGATGTAAAACCACAACAACCACCCAACATACAAAGTGGGCGCACTGTATAAATAACATTTACCATGTGCTTTGTGATTTTCTGTCAGAGCCTTGTAATCTAATCTCATCCTATTCACCTGCAATTAACGCTAACATCATGTTCACCACTCCTCGATGGTGAGGCCACTTTTACTCCTGGTAGCGCGCATCCAGCATTGATTAATTGCCTTCAAATTACAAGGGCGGGCGCGGGAGGGGGGGGGGGAGTGGCGCAGGGGGTCTGGGAGCGTTTTCGGCAGCATTTTCTGTGATGTTTTTTTTTCTTCTTTTACGTTTTAGGGTCAGATTTAAACACTTTCTAGGTATGTGGAATTCCCGGTTTAACGACATCACTCAACTCCGGTTCCATCGCGCTCCCTTGGCGCGGAAGGATTCCAATATGAAATCAAATAACCCCATTTGTGCTGCGGAGCCAGTGAGACAATCTCCCACCAGGGGGCGCAGTAGTCGCCATAGCCATCGCCATTTTCGGAATGGGCTTCCTTCTACGCAAGGTGTCTACGGAAGTGTCTCCGGGCACGGTGGCTGAATCAGTAGAACACGCGGGCCTCACGTGTAGGAGATCGGGAGTTAGGTTCCCGGTCGAGTCAAATCAATGACTTATCAAATTTACACTTGTCGCTTCTGGCGCTTGGCATTAATAGGATAGGGCAAGGACTGGTTAGCTCAGCGTTAGGATTTAATGTGACTGAGTGGGATATCAGGTCATGGTGCCAGTGGGTTGATTTCCCAGTGGGGCAGCAATATAAAGTCACCATGAGTGCGCACTGTCACAAGTCGGTACTTGTCCTGATATGACCTTAGATGTTGCCAGGACATAAAACTCCAACAACCAACCAACCAATGGAAGTGTCATTTCTCATGCGCAGACAACACCCGTGGACATTCTTTGTGAGTGTGTATATATATATATACCTTACTTGAAATACTGTATGTTGTTAAGGGGAAGTAACAAATCAGCCAATTTCGACTAATTACCTATGACCTCACAAAGAATGTCCACGGGTGTTTCTGCGTATGAGAAACGACAATTCCGGTGTCGTCTTGTCTAACAGGAAGCCCATATGAATATAAAATTGTCTTCCCCTTTGAGGGAGTCGGGATGGTTCTTCCTCAATCTTCCTCAAGCCGGGATACATGAAACCCACGAGCGGTGCTTCCTGTCTGAATTAATTAAAGTCCACCTCACACCAATCAACAATCTGATTTTTATTTTTATTTTTATTGTTTTATTGAGGCTGTATTTATACTGTCCATAGCATATAAGCCCGGGTAGCCAGGCTTGTTTTCAATGCTGGCCAGTTGTAGTGTTTGTGTTATCTTACCACACAGTAGCTGCTGATAAGGTATTTGATTGTCTGTATTTCAGTAGCAGATAGATAATTGGTTGGCATGGTTAGTATCCTATGTTAGTTTAAACAAATTTTCTTTTCATATATGTAATATGAATAAGCAATGCTTAGAACCGACCCACTGATTAACTACAGCAAAGTATTTTATGATTTTTTTTTTACTCCACTCGCGGTGTTCGATTTGAAATTCTATCAACTCGGGTGACCCGAATACGGCCGTTGTTTCCGCGGAGTAAACTATTAATATTTCATTAGTGCATCAATGTTTATGCCAAATTGTTATTTATTTCTTTTAATTTTGAATAAACTCTAAGTTTTGAACTGCATGTATCGGCAAATTCTATGGCAGCGGGCATTTGTTTTGATATATTATTAACCAATAGCTGTCGTCCACCCTGCTTACTGTGGACCGAAGTTCGACGAGCGATTTCCGTTTCCGTTTGCTGGATTTTTATTATTCTGTTATTCAACAGGACTTTACAAATGGCGGTGCCCATAGAGGCCTATTTCCGTTTCCGGATGCTGGATTTTGGCAAAATCCTCTGTGGGTATTGTTTATGTATATATATATCTACATGCATTAGTCCTAAGCCTCCCCAGAAGGCGGGTCGGTATTATTTTATTTTGTTCTACTCTTATTACTAGACTAGCCTACTCCTATTTACATATCATAGGCTTATACGAAACTGTGTGGTGTGTTATCTGGCTACTTTTGGCATGGTTACCTTCCATTGGGCATCCCGCTGGTGGTGGGCCATGACATATCACATGCCCCTTTGCAGTGCAGCTTAGTGGGGGTTTCCTAGCCTTTTGAAAATGCATTCCATTTTAAGGTTCGAGTAATTTAATCTTGAGATTGAACTTAAAGCTGCATAGTATGATGAAACATCAGATTTTCAAAACTAAAGAATTGATTCTACATATCTATCTTATATACAGAATTGATTCTACATATCTACCTTAGATACAGATGCACTTATCAAGCATTTGTCACCACATAGAAGGGAATATTTAGTCAATTTAACAGAAAGTACTACTGAAGAAGCCTATTGTGTCAGAGTTTTGGCGTACGTGCAAAAACTTATTTGACATGTTTGCACTTCAAATACCTCAAAAATAAAAGTTACTTCAAACTAAAGTAAGGTAGACTATAACGATCAATTTGATATATTTATCGCAAATAAATGACGGAAACTCAAAACATCAGACTATGCAACTTCAACTGAAACCCCAACCCTTTCTCATAAACCCATTGTCAAACTTTCACCATAATTACAATAATATTCTTCATCTCAAACTGCTAGTCTTAATTAATTGCTCTACACTACATCTATGGCCTTTCCTACCTCCTTCAAGTCAAATTATTGGCTATTGTGAGATGGGCTTGGCTGAAGCTCTACTAGTTATGGATTTGTCGGTGCATATTTGATAGGCGTCCCACTCCCAGGCTGGGCCTCTGTGTTCTCGCTATTGTCATGCCCATACTGACATGTCAGATGTTCCTCTTAATAATTTGACTCTCAGCTTTCAAATCTGTTACAATACCATGCAACTACTGGCAGGAAAAATGGGCCAAGTCTATAAATATGAATATTATTTTTATTATTTCACTTGTAAGACACTTGTAAGACAATACAGCAAAACCAGACGGGATGGCCGAATGGGTTGAGGGTCTGTCTGTCTCCCATTTTGGTAGATCATGGAATTTGAATAGGTTTGGACCCTGTTTGAGTCAAACCAATGACTTATCAAATTGATACTTACCGCTTCCTAGCCTGACACTCGGCATTACTAGAATAGGGCAAGGACAGGTTCGCTCAGTGTCAGGATAATGTCACTGGGTGGGATATCAGGTCATGGTGCTGGCGCCCGGATTTCCCAGTGGGGCAGCACTATGAAGTCGCCACGAGTACGCCCTGCCACAAATCGGTACCCATCCTGATATTACCTTAGATGTTGCCAGGACATAAAACTCCAACAACCAACCAACCAATACAGCAAATAATTGGATGAGCCAATATCCCACTTATAATTTGCGATTAGCCAATTAACCTTGTACTAAGCTAACCAGCGTTTGCCCTATTCTAGTAATGTCGAGCGTCAGGCAAGGTACTGACAAGTATAAATTTGGTAAGTCATTGGTTTGACTCAAACAGGGTTTGAACCTGTTCGAATCCAATGATCTACCAAAATGGGAGGCGGACCCTCAACCCATTTGGCCATCCTGTTATTCTAACCCCGACCCCCGCACACACACACATAGATACACACATACACACACACACTTACACACAATCTTCCGCATGGGAAGCCAGCGCCAGCTCTTGCCAGTTCAGCCACCGAGTTCAGTCCAATATTGCAGTATTTTAACCGTGGAATATACAATATTGTATTGTTGCTGACAGCTGATATTGATAGCGGATCCTGTCTGACTGCACAATGGAATAAAAATCAAGAATGCAGCTCCCTAGTTACAGGTGTTGACAGGTACCTCAATCATGCAGCTGCAGTTCTACCTCCTCACCCGACCAGACGGGATGGCCGAATGAGTTAGAGCGTCCGTCTCCCGTGTTGGTAGATCGTGGGGTCGTGGGTTCAAACCCTGGTCGAGTCAAACCAATGACTTTAAAATTGATACTTGTTGCTTCCTAGCCTGACGCTTGGCATTATTAGGATAGGACAAGGACTGGTTGGCTCAGTGTCAGGATAATGTGACTGAGTGGGATCTCAGGTCATGGTGCTGGTGGTCTGGTATTCCAGTGGGGAAGCACTATAAAGTCGCCATGAGTGCGCACTGTCACAAGTCCGTACCCATCCTGATAATATCTTAGATGTTGCTAGGACGCAAAACAACAACAAACAAACAACAAACAAACCTCCTGACCCCTACTCCTTCTGAGACGAACACAGTGCCATTTGAGGTGTTTAGCCCCCCCCCCCTCCCCCTCCTTTGGGCGTGGCATCTAGATCGGTCACACTGCGCAGGTTCCCCTAGATGCTGCGTCAGTGGATGTTGGTCAGTGGACCTGTCTGTAGGGGAAGGATGGGCGTGGCGTTGTACCCTGTCATGTGTTAGTTACTATAAAAAACACACACACATCATGAAGCCCTGTACCGGTTTGTAGATTCACTCACTAACATTGTGTTTAAAGCGGCATAATCCGATGAAAATAACACATTTTCAAAGACAAAGCAATGTATCTAGATTTGATTGGCGCGCTTACCAAAATTAATTTGTCATGTTTGCACTTCAAATATCTCCAGATTTAGCCATTTACAATAAAAATTACTTCAAACTAAAGTAAGATTATAACGATAAACCAAATATATTTATCTCAGAAAATGACAGAAGCTTAAAACCATCGGATTATGCAACTTTAATGTGAGCTCATATTTCTAATGCCGGGCTTTAACCGCAGAGATGACAGCCAACCTTGGCTGACTGTTCACTCAGCTGCCAACTGTCTGGCTTTAATGTGTTCAGGCGAACCTTATTCGGCCGTAGTAGTCAATCAATGGACAGCAATGATAAGCAACGTGGAGGTCCTAACAAGAATGAAAATAAAGAGACAGATAATACAAACGATCAAAAACTGAAAAATTAAATACTTTGGCCACATGATACAACACCAGGAATCACAGAGAAGAATACTGGAAGGTAAGATAGAAGGGAAAAGACCGAGAGGGAGAAGGAGAACAACATGGATGGACTACATCACTGAGTGGACAGCAATGAGCTATGTGGAATGCATGAGAGGAACGAATGACAGGAAGAGATGGAGGTCCATTGCAGCCAACCTTCTTCGAGAAGACGGCACCCATTGATTGATTGAGTCAATCAATGCCTGATTTATTAATTTTTTACTGCAGTTACTGCGGTCTGCACAAAGACCTAACTTCTGGCGGTGTCTTATTGGCAGGTTTTGGTTCGATTCAAGCGCGGCATCACAATCACAACTGCATGTCACCAATATGTAATCGGTTCAGGTGTGTGCATAGACCCTCACCAGGTATCAGCATCGATCTGTGCACCAGGTTGTAAAGTCGTCGGCTGGCAGCTGTAGTTGTGTAGGCAGGCTAAATAGGAAATCACTACAGGCAAGTAGAAGAAAGGCAGAGTATAAAGTGCACAGAAAGACAGAGAGCTTGCACCCTCAGGTTTAATATTATATAGTGGTTGATAGATCCAAGATGGCCTGTCACCTGACCAGATCCTCCAATCAACAGTAAGCATTCTCCAATCTACCAATGAACAGTAAGCATGCTTGTATCCATGCCTTGGTTGTTTATGGTTACAGTGCCCTGTTGGTTCTGGGTGTGCAGTGATCCATAAATATCAGTTGGGGGGGAGGGTGTATGTGAGCAGAGCTGCTAAGGCTCTGTCACACTAAGAGTAGTGCCCTCTCACACTATCTCACACTATCTAAAATAAGTAAAGGATCACCAACACTACACAATACCACATGCATTTGGTCACATTACATCATTTACCTTTATAGACCATTTGTAATCTCTTATAGCCCAGTTCACACTACCCACCAATGTCTAATTATCCCTGATTTTACAAGGTGTCACCAGGTGGCACCAGATGGCACCAGGTGTCACCAGGTGGCACCAGGTGTCACCAGGTTCACCAGGTGTCACCAGGTGTCACCAGGTGTCACCAGATGGCATCAGGTGTCACCAGGTGGCACCAGGTGTCACCAGGTGTCACCAGATGGCACCAGGTGGCACCAGGCGGCACCAGGTGGCACCAGTTGCACAGCATTCCTTTAGCAACGCTCATAGCAACGCTCTTAGCAAAGCTCTTAGCAACGCTCGTAGCAACGTCCACAGCAGCGTCCACAGCAGCGTCCATAGCAACGCCCATAGCAACGCCCATATCTCACAATGGACTAAATGTCCTATTATCTAACAGCAGACAACATTTAGTCCTGGGGGGCTGGGTGTGGGGGGGGGGGATGAACCTATCCCTCAGTGCAGACGATTTCCAGCAAAGAAAATAGTTTTCCAGTTACGTTACCTTGTCAACAGACGACATTTGGTTAAGAGCAGACGACACAAGTAAAGTTAGCGCTTAGGGGATCGAGATCATGTGAAATCGATGTTTCACTTTTGCGATCAAAGCCAGGATTGAAAACTACTTTGGCCAGGCTTCTGATCATCTTCTATTCTGCCACCCTTCATCTTGCCATTCTATTAAGCCCCAGTCACACCTACCCGGATGAGCCCCGGATATTGAGCCGGACCACCCCCGGACCAGTTGCCCGGACTGTCCTGGACAGCCCCTGATAAAATCGCTATTTTCGTCGTTTTTTGTCTCGCGGTCACACCTACCCGGCCGATGCGGTCCGGGGGTGGTCCGGGTAGTCCAGGGGTGGTCTGGGGCTATTTTGCTACTACTACTACTACTACTACTATTACCATGTCGGATCGAACCCGGATGCCGCGGACCACCCCGGATGTTTTAAACATTTTAAAACATCCAGGGAAGACCCCGCACCAGCCACGGATCATGCCGGACCAAGCCAGACCATGCCGGACTATGCCGGACCACCACAGACGAGCCATGGATGAGCCACAGATCACCGTGGATTGCCACGGACCACCCCGGATGATGGTTGGGGCTCGTCCGGCCTCTGATCCGGGTAGGTGTGACTGGGGCTTTAGAGTTAGTACATTGTAATGATCTCAAATTGCACTCGACCTTCGGAATCGCCCGGTTTGAAATCATGATATACAATGCGTGTAGTCTCTCACACGAAGGTTGATTAAACCGATGGTATTTGATTCTCTGGCCTACTTTATACATACATATAATATTATTAGGTTGGGGATTATATTCCACTTTACTTTTAGTTTGATGGAACTTTTATAGTAAAGGGTTAACTTTGGTGATATTTGATGTGAAAACATGGACGATTACGTAACTATCTACTGCATGCATTTTTATCTCTGTTTGTAAGTATTCTCCCTCCCCCCCACTCCCCCCCCCCCCACTCAACCCTCTGTGAGTTTGTTAGTTCTACAATTGCTACAATTGCTAGTTCTACAATTGTTAGTTCTACAGTTGCTTAGTTATTTGGTTACCGATAGTTAGTCTTTCCATTCCGGAACTATGAGGGAGTCAAACCCCATATTATAGCTGGATCGTGTTCATTAAATGTTTTATCTTTCAAATAATACATTTTTGTTGGTGTGTAAAACTTAGATGTACATTAACATATCATGTACCATAGCAAGAGGCCGTGCGCGGTGGCCGAATCAGTAGCGGGAGATCGGGAGTTCAATTCCCGGTCGAGTCAAACCAATAACTTACCAAATTGACACTTGTTGCTTCCTAGCCTGAGGCTCAGCATTAATAGGATAGAACTAGGACTGATTAGCTCAGCGTCAGGATAATGTGATTACGTGAGATATCACTTTATCAGGTCATGGCCTGGCGCCATATGCAGGAGTCAGTGTTAGCAGGGTTTGGTGTTAGAGCCTGTTACCGTTTAGCTATCACCGACGTCGAGAAGTGTGTCAAGTCGTATGCAGGAGCGCGTAACACGTACATTATAGGTAAACCTGAATTTATTTATAGATTTGGGAAATCCCTCTGCGTCTGTACCAATATATTAGGCTTAAATATATTAAATGCTGTCATATTTAACAGAATTACATACGCAATAAGTGAAATTTGATCAATTTAACCCTAAATTCGAAGCAATATTAATGCTGCCGCCGTAACGGCGGCGATATTAATAGTTATATTTTCGAATCGACGAATGTAATGTAAACAAATCGCCACAGCTGCCACATCGACGTCGCTTTCCATACTGGCAGCGGCGACCATTTGTTTACTTTACGTTCGTCGATTCGAAAATATAAGTATTAATATCGCCGCCGTTACGGCGGCAGCATTAATATTGCTTCGAATTTAGGGTTAATTTCATGAAATTTCACTTATTGCGTATTTAATTCTGTTAAATATGATAGCATTGAATAGATTTGGACACAACCTTTTGCTAACACCGCCCTTAAATGTCATATGAAACGGGGTTAGTGTCGCGGACCTTAAACCTATCACTGACTCGTACATACCGACTTTTCGGCGCTAAACCAGAAATCCGCTCAAAACGCGTTTTGGCTCGCTAACACTGACTCCTGCATATGGCCCCTGGTCTCCCAGTGGGGCAGCATTATAGAGTCACCATGAGTGTGCACTGTCACAAGTTGGTGCCCGTCCTGAAATGACCTTAGAAAAGCTTGTTTTATTTAATGACGCCTCTAGAACACATTGATTTTATCATCGGCTCTTGGACGTCAAACATAGGGTCATTCTCACATATTTCTTTGGAGGAAACCCGCTGCCGCCACATAAGCTACTCTTTCCGATAAGCAGCAAGGGCTCTTTTATATGCACTTTAACACAGACTGCACAGCACATACCACAGCCTTTGATGAACCAGTTGTGGGCCACTGGTTGGAACGGAAAATATCCCAAACTGCAAATGGGTCCACTGAGCAGGATCGATTGGATGACCGACTTCACAGATGGACCCCCCTGCTGCCTGAGCTATATCCCGCTCCGAATGATCTTAGATGTTGTCAGGACATAAAACTCCACCAACCAACCGGATCAAGATTATATATAGAGAGACAGTGCGCGGAGGGCATATATATAATATATATCAGACCTGGCGTTGCAATGGCTATTACATCAGTGGTATCAATGCTTCTAAGAATTTAATACATTATATATATAAGTATATGCAATCCATTCCTACTTATCAAAGCTAAATCAATGCATCAAAGGAATCAGTGCATTGCTGATTACAGACTACAAAAACCAGACATTGAAGTGTGCTACAGACACACCCAGTCTCAGAAGCACCGGGATGCAGGAACCTACTGATCTAATTAATTAGCACCAGCCTTGACTAGCATGAACAGCTAATCAGATAATAAAGTATGATGCATGCTACTGTATGCTAATATATGCTAATATATTCATACACATTTGATTTATTATGGGGGATGACGGTGTTTTACTACAATGCCTCAGGGCAATGGTATAGTTTGGTGTGATTGATCGATGACTAAGTAGTAAGCCTGGGTCGATGAAGCAGACATCTAGGATGTATTTGTGTGTGTGTTGGCTGGTGTGGGTGGAGGGTGTGGCTGCGTGTGTGGGGAGATGGGTGTTGTCGGTTTGCAGTGCACATGAATCAATAGTGTTTGATATGAACACCAGGTACTGTGCTGCATGTGACACTCGTCTTCTTTTCCCCACCCATTACCATCTTTTTTTTTTTTGCTATGTTCCTCGCCACTCCACTCCTCTCCCTGGAACTGCGGGTGATATTCCTATACCATCCACCAGGTGGCGCATCGTAATCAAAGGGTGGGGTTTGAGACGCACAATTAGGTGATGTGACATCCATTGAAATGTTTGCAAAACTCATTGAGGTGTTGTTTGCGACAAAATTAGGTGATGTTTTGACAGAATTAGGTGATGTTTGCGACAGAATTAGGTGATGTTTGCGACAGAATTAGGTGATGTTTGTGACAGAATTAGGTGATGTTTGCGACAGAATTAAGTGATGTTTGCGACAGAATTAAGTGATGTTTGCCACACAATTAGATGATGCCCATGACACAACTAGGTGATCTTTGCGACACAATTAGGTGATTTTTTGCGACACAATCAGGTGATGCTCGCGACACAAATAAGTGATGTTTGTGACACAATTAGGTGATTTTTGCAACACAATTACATCATGGTTGCGACAATACTTGCTGTTTGCGACACAATTAGGTGATTTTTGTGACACAATTAGGTCATGGTTGCAACAATACTTGCTTTTTGCGACACCATTATGTGATTTTTGCGACACAATTAGGTTATGGTTGCGACAATATTTGCTGTTTGCGACACAATTAGTGATGAATAATTATATATTTCCGAAGAGTGTTCTCAGATCTACATCCACGATATATCAGAAGAAAAACAACAAGAATGTGCTTTCATTAGGCGAGTGCAAGGTTAAGTGTAGACATACATTCATATAGATATATAATGTGTGTAAATACATACACACACAGAAAGATTGATGCTAGCACAAAATCAATCAGTGACATTAACATAAAGCTACTTGGTTTTTGCATCTGTCATACATTCCCAACCATCCGCTCGGCATTCCATGTATTAGGATAGGGCAAGGACTGGTTGGCTCAGTGTCAGGATATCGTGACTGAGCGGGATATCAGGTCATGGTTCTGGCGGCCTGGTATCCCAGTGGGGCAGCACTATACATCCCCATGAGTGCGCGCTGTCACAAGTCTGTACCCGTCCTGATATGACCTTAGATGTTGCTAGGACGTAAAGCAACAATAAACAAACACCAGACAAGCATCTGTCATACATGTGTCTGTGTCCAGCAACCCGCATCATTTGCGCATGTATGTGTGTAATATATATATATCTATATCTCTATATATATCTATATATCTATATCTCTATATCACGGTGGAAGCATCACTTTCTCTTCTGATAACAGAAGCTAAGCAACGCTGAAACTCATCCGTGCTTGGATGGGTGACAGATATCATGATACATCAGACATCCTGATATATCAAACCAGATAATAAATCATGCATCAATTTCTCCAACCCAAATTTAACCAGTCTCTGGATACACTGCTATATTAACTACTCAGTCGTATTATTACATTAACTGGCGGAATATTAACCTCTGAAAAGAGTCTAAGGCAGTATCTATCCACGCACCCGGACCGATTTGGGTGATAATTTGTGGTGAATCGTTGGTAAGACTCACACCTGGACCGATTTTGTGTCATAATGAGTGGCGAATTGTTGGTAAGACTCGCACCCGGACCGATGTTGGGTCATAATGTGGGACGGATCGTTAATAAGACTGGCACCGGGACTGATTTTGGGTCATAATGTGTGGCGATTCGTTGGCAAGACTCACACCAGACCAATTTTTGGTCATAACGTGTGGCAATTCATTGGTAAGACTGGCACGCGGACCGATTTTTGGGTCATAATGTGTGGTGGATCGTTGGTAAGACTCGCCCCTGTACCAATTTGGGGACATGATGTGTGGCAAATCATTGGTAAGACTTGCACCAGGACCGATTTTTGGGTCATAATGTGTGGTGAATCATTGGTAAGACTCACACCCGGACCGATTTGGGGACATAATGTGTGGGGTGAATCGTTGGTAAGACTGGCACCGGGACCGATATTGGGTCATAATGTGGCGAATTGTTGGTAAGACTGGCACCAGGAGGTGATAAACAAGGACAGATCGAAGCCCCGAGCCGGTCTTCCACCTACCGGGCGGCCAGGTATCAGTGCCAACCATGCCACCACATCACAGGTACTACACCTGTACACCGACAGACAGCGATAACAATTCCACGCGCTACCTTTCCATTGTCGTCTGCTCTGGATAACATGTCGCCTGTTTCGAGTGCCGCATTGTCTGATTTCATTAAAGTTGCATAGTCCGATGATTTTGAGTTTCAGCCATTTTTATGAGATAAATATATTGAATTGATTGTTATAATATACCTTACTTTTGTTTGCGGTAACTTTGATTCTAAATGGCTAATTTTGGAGATATTTGAAGTGCAAATAAGCAAATTAATGTTGGCAAGCGTGCCAAAACTCTGACACCATAGCGCTTAGGCAGTAACAGGTTCTATTAAATAGACCCAGGATCCCTTATATGTGGCAACAAATGCTTATTAAGTGTATCAGGATCTAAGTTAGATATGTAGAATCAAATGTAGGTGATTTCTTTGGTTTTGAAAATTTGATCCTTCATCGGACTACGCAGCTTTGCATATCGCCTTCGATCGCCCACCGGATCTTACAATTAATTACCTCACTGAAAGGTCTGCTGCTTTCGCACTAAAAGAATGATCCACTGGGAACTGTGTGTCGTCTCCTTAACCATGCGTAACAGTTTTGTTTGGTTTGTTGGCGTGTTATGTCCTGGCAACAGCTAAGGTTATATCGGGACGGACACGACATGCAGCAATGTGCAGTCATGTAACACTGTCCCACTGGGAGACCAGGGCCACGTTCAGGGTGCTTCTCAGAGGTGCCATGGAGACATCTCCATGACGGTTTTTGGACTATTTGCATTCAGGGTGCGTCTCGGAGACGTCTCGGAGATGCCTCCCTTTTCAGATAGGAGACAAAATGGCTGGCATATTCAGTGGTTTCAGCCAATCACAGTGCAGCTTTTCTATTGCAAATGGCCGCCACCTAAGGAGGCCACCATTTTCGAGGCGGCCAACAGCTAAATGCGTTCAGACTACCATGACGTCAGGGCCATCTCCGAGGCGCCTTCGAGACAGACCCTGAACGCAGCCCTGGTCACCAGCACTATGACCCAGTTTCGCCACCCAGTCACATTATCCCGACACTGTTCTAACCAGTCATTGCGCTATCTTAGTAATGCCGATCACCAGGCTAGGTACTGACGAGCATCAATTTAGTAAGTCATTTGCTTGACTCGGCCGGATTTTAAAACTCCCAACCTTCAACATGGGAAGCCTGCGCTCCACCGATTCTGCCACCGCATCCGCTGCCATGGTAACAAGTTCGGCTATAAATTATAGTGACAGCAGACGACACTCTAAATCTAAATCGACCACGCGCATCGGGGGTTAGTTGGGCGGGGAGAGGAGGGAGGGGGGGGGGGGAGAAGTGGCTAGCTGTCGTCTCCTAGTCCTACTGGTGACGAGATTACAGTTTGTGTTACTAATTGGTCATCGATTTGTTTCGGGGCTGCCTCATTGACCGTGTCCACCCGGGCGGTTAGCCTCTACTGTATCGCCCACGTGCGTCACTTTGAGGCGAGGTTAATCAGCATAGGAATGCGTCGCCACACCCCTTCTCCGGTGTCTGGCTTTGGGGTGCAGGAGGCCAATACGGGTTATAACCTATTGATTTACACTGGTCCCCGATGTCGGCCCGCGCCCATACTTTAGGAGACTGCGAAGCGGAGTGGCATAGGTGGCGCCCCCCCCTCCCCGCACCCTTCCAACCCACCGATTCCCTCGCCCACCCGCTCACTCAAGCCACCCAACCACCCAACCACCCAACCACCCAACCACCCTACCACCCAACCACCCAACCACCCAACCACCCAACCACCCAACCACCCAACCACCCAACCACCCAACCACCCAACCACCCAACCACCCAACCACCCAACCACCCAACCACCCAACCACCCAACCACCCAACCACCCAACCACCCAACCACCCTCCCTCCTGGCGAGCTGTTGTAAAGGGGAATGGACGGCTCATCGGGGAATGAGCTAAGGTGGAGTGGGTGAGCTGTGCATTTATGAAGTGAGCTACTCCAAGTGGAACTCGTTCGGTGGTGAGGAGTGAGGTGTAGTATCAGAGAATAGCTAGTTATGTATTGAATAGTTTCGGAGATTAGCGAGTTATATAGTGAATAGTATAAAAAAATTGCTAGTTATGTAGTGAATAGTATCGGGGAATAGCTAGTTATGTAGTGAATAGTATCATAGAATAGCTAGTTATGTAGTGAATAGTATCAGAGAATAGCTAGTTATGTAGGGAATAGTATTGGGGAATAGCTAGTTATGTAGTGAATAGTATCATAGAATAGCTAGTTATGTAGTGAATAGTATCAGAGAATAGCTAGTTATGTAGGGAATAGTATTGGGGAATAGCTAGTTATGGAGTGAATAGTATCATAGAATAGCTAGTTATGTAGTGAATAGTATCAGAGAATAGCTAGTTATGTAGGGAATAGTATTGGGGAATAGCTAGTTATGTAGTGAATAGTATCATAGAATAGCTAGTTATGTAGTGAATAGTATCAGAGAATAGCTAGTTATGTAGTGAATAGCACCAGAGAATAGCTAGTTATGTAGTGAATAGTATCAGAGAATAGCTAGTTATGTAGTGAATAGTATCAGAGAATAGCTAGTTGTGTAGTGAATATTGTCGGAGAATAGCTAGTTGTGTAGTGAATAGTATCGGAGAATAGCTAGTTATGTAGTGACACAGATGAGAACAAGCTGCTGATAAGAAAGCTTGATTTGGTCAGAGTGGAGTCATCTGTACTGTACTGAGGATAGGTACCAAGGTTGGTCGATTCAGAGAGGTTTTTACTGTAATTATGAACCATGTAAAAAGAATTGTGTAAATACCGATATACATGTAACACTTGTGGTTGGAAGACCAGTGCTACTGCATTGACAAAAGACAGATATTAATCAAATTCATTTACAAAAAAAAAAAAGAAGCAGTGTGAGCTGCTCCGTGCAGGGTGAGTCACTCAGTATGACAGGACGTACATGTTGTTGGTTGGTTGTTGGAGTTTTACGCCCTGGTAACATCTAAGGTCATATCAGCGCGGCCTACATGTTGAGGACCTTCAGACATCAGCAGCTGAATAAAGCGAAGAGAACAGAGTTGTTCAAATTACACCGACTGTAGTGATTGCCGCAAACTCCTTATTTCTTGTTGAGCAAGTTTGGAAGAAAACTGTTGGTTTATTGTGGTCTGTAACTAAATATTGTCCCTGATACCCATGGTAACTCTGCCATTGTGTTTGCATTAAAACCAAGTTTAATGTCCATTATCATAGTCATAATTACTGAAGTTGGTAATAATAAGCTACTGAATTGAGTGCATGTTCTTTTTTTAATATGGGAGTGTAGGGGGGGACAAGTATGCGGGTATTGCAGTACCTACCTACTAAAATACCTCAAGGAGTTTGACGCCCCTGCCTTGCAAAGGTATAAACCACTGCCTTGTGGTGTACAGGTTCTTGATAGAACCAAAGGCTAAGGGAGCAAACCCTAACAGAAAACCATGCTTCCGTGGCAGCATTAATGGGCGGTGATGAATGGAACTCCCAACATCTCCCGACCAGCCACTGCAGGGACAAATAGTTTGCGCCTGTCTTGACATGCCGGTGTGAGACCTCTATTTGCTCCCCGAGAGAGTGCTGCTAGTAACTTGCAAAAGCCAGCAGCACTTCAACACTTTGCAAGCAGCTTTTATGAAGTGCACAACCACACAAAATAGCGGCACTTAAGAAATAAAAGCAGTCTTTGTCGCATTGCGACCAACAGCATGATGATGATGATGACGTAGGGGGGGAAAGGGGGGGGGGGGGTAGTACTTTAGGATGTAATTAAAATAAAGTGAATTAATATTCACAAAACAATTGCTGAACTTTGAGGAAATTAGAAAATATGTTTCAAATACCAGCAAGTCCCCTTAATATATGACTGAATATCATATTGTCATGGGGGTGATGAAAATGGGGAATATTGCGCCTAGAGCGGGACTCGAACCCACATATCTTTGCATTCCGGGCCAGTGTGCTAACCATTACACCACCTAGACTCCCTGATATCAACACACTACCCACGCCTACCTGTCTATGTGGCTACTTGCCTGAGAGGTCAGTGCAGACCACTACATCGTCCCCTGGAATTGTAAGTCTTTTAATGTTACAATTACATACATACAGGCAATGCACTAACACATACATACACAGGTAGGTCAACAACCATACAACACAAAGCTTGTACAGGATCCTGATCACGGCACCAGTGTCATGGGGGTGATGAAAATGGGAAATACTGCGCCTAGAGCGGGACTCGAACCCACATCTCTTTGCATTCCGGGCCAGTGTGCTAACCATTACACCACCTAGACTCCCTGATATCAACACACTACCCACGCCTACCTGTCTATGTGGCTACTTGCCTGCGAGGTCAGTGCAGACCACTACACTATTATACCTCGAGTGTGGGGGCAGGGGCAGGGCAGTCCATACTGTTATTGGGCAGGTCGTATAACTATAAGATTAATATCACATGATCTGCGCATTAATTAGGATATTATTGCAACAGTAACTCTCTACCCACTATGCTAAAGCCTAGGACACACCTACCCAGTTCAGGGGCCGGACGAGCCCCGACCTGTGATCCGGCGTAGTCCGTGGCGATCCGTGGCGATCCGTGGCTCATCTGTGGCTGGTCCTTGGTGGTCCTTGGTGGTCCTTGGTGATCCTTGGTATTCCTTGGCTGGTCCGGCCTCATCCAGGGTCGGCCCCGGATGTTTTAAAATGTTTAAAATATCTGGGGCGATCCGGGGAATATTGCAATCCAGGCTCGATCCGGCATCATCCGGGTGTAATCCGGGGGTGGTCCGGGTAGTCCAGGGTGGTCCGGGTGTAGTCCGTGTCCCGTCCGGGGCAGTCCGGGTCATTTTTAAACCGGAAGAGCCATGTTTTAGCCACGGTTTAGCCCGGAATAGCCCGGAGAGAGCCACGGACCACTCCCGGACTGCCTAGATAAGACCCGAACAGGCCAGATGACCATGGATTAACCACGGATCGCCACGATAGCCACGGATGACCACGTATTACTCACAGACTACCCAAGGATGAGTCCCGTATTTCAGGCTATCATCCGGGGGTTGTCTGGGGCTCATCTGGGTAGTCCAGGGGTTGTCTGGAGCCCGTCCAGGGTGATCTGGGCTTGTAGTCCATGGCTCATCTGGGTAGGTGTGAGAGCGAGGCAAAAATAGCAATTTTATCCGGGCTGTCCAGGACAGCCAGGGGGAGTGGTCCGTGGGTGGTCCGGCTAAAAATCCGGGGCTCGTCCGGGTAGGTGTGACTTGGGCTTAACATAATGCAATGCAGAATTGCAGAAATCCACATGGAGCTATCATGGTAGCCATTTTTCTTTTCTTTTTAATCTATAAAAGCAAATTTAAAAAGAAATTCCAATGTCCACGTCACTAATAATGATATTATGCATATTGTACATTTATATATATATATGTGTGTATTCTTTCCAAACAAATCATGACTGGCTGGTTTTAAACTTTACCTGGCAGATAGGGGAATTCACCGCCAACTGGTCACATTGTCGTAAAAGTGAACGCCACGGGCCGAATGTCGACCTCACGTGGCAGGCTGCAGTTTCGGACTCTCCGTGTGCGAAATAGCTGCGGGTTTCTTTCATATTACCACGTGAGCTGTCCCATAAATAGCATATTTTATATCCATCCGCAGTGCCGTGGGTTGGTGCGCCACCTGGGGAATGAAGTATTAACTACCCTGCCCACTCCGTCGACCGATGCGCACTGGATCCGCGCAGGTAGGGGGGAAAATGGACAGATCTGGTGGGGGAGGGGGGGGTTGTCCCGTCCTTCCGACATTCTCACTGCGAAAAAAAGAAGTTTCTTTTATTTAACGACACCTCTAGCCCACATTGATTTTCAACATCGGCTATTGGACGTCAAACATATGGTAATTCTGACCTATTTCTTTGGAGGAAACCCGTTGCCACCACATTGGCTACTATTTCCAATAAGCACATAGGGGTCTTTTTATATGTACTTTCCCCGCAGCCAGGACGGCACATACCACAGCCTTTGATGAACCAGTTGTGGACCACTGGTTGTAACGGAAAATAGCCCAAACTGCAAATGTGTCCACTGAGCAGGATCGATCGGATGATCCACACCTTCACATGTGGACCCTCTATCGCCTGAGCTACGTCCCACGTCTCTTATTCTCAGTGTGACGGTGAACAACTAATAACAGCCAGCCCTCCATCTCCTCTCCTCCTCCATCCACCAGGCCCTCCACCTCCTCCCTCTCCTCCTCCATCCACCAGGCGGATGGCTGAATTTGTTGATGGTCCGTCTCTCGTTTTGGTAGATCGTGGGATTCGAACCCATGGGTTCAAACCCTAGTCGAATCAAACCAATGCCTTATAAAGTTGATACTTGTCACTTCCTAGCCTGGTGCTCGGTATTACTAGGATAGGGAAAGGACTAGTTGGTTCAGTGTCAGGATAATTCAACTGATTTGGATATTGGATCATGGTGCCGGTGGTTTGATTTGCCAGTGGGGTAGCACTATAAAGAGGGGTGGGGGGCGGGACGTAGCTCAGGCAGTAGAGTGTCCACCTGTGAAGGTGTCGGTCAACTGATCGATCCTGCTCAGTGGACCAATTTGCAGTTTGTGCTATTTTCCATTACAACCAGTGGTCCACAACTGGTTAATCAAATGCTGTGGTATGTGCCATTCTGTCTGTGGGAAAGTGCATATAAAAAGACCCCTCGCTGCTAATCGGGAAGAGTAGCAAATATGGCAGCAGCCGGTTTCCTCCAATGAAATATTTAACATCCAATGCCCCAATGATAAAAATCAATGTGATCTAGAGGTGCTGTTAAATAAAACAAGGTTTCCTTCATTTTTGTTGGCACTGTAAAGTGCGCACTGTCACAACTAAGTACCCGTCCTGATATGACCTTAGATGTTGCCAGGACGTACAACTCCAACGAACAAACCACCCAACCAACACCTCCATTCAGTACCTCCCAAACCGAGCTGCATGTCCCCGGCGATTGAAACCCCGTGGGGATTGGAGGGGGAGTTGAGGTTGGGGGTGGGGGTGGGGGCGCGGGTGGGGGGTGCTGTAGGGGCTTGTTGTTGTTGTTGGGGGTGGGGTGTTGTAGGAGCTTGTGGCTGCCTGTTTGCCGGGCTTAATGCGGCATGGTGTGTCAGTCTATAACTGGAAACAAAGGAGTTCATGGACGACGACCCGCAGAACGCTGACTGGCGTGACTGCGCGTCATACCCGGCTAATGTGCGCGTGTGGGACGGGGCGGGCCGAGGCACTAGATCAATTATGTCACGCCGAGTTATCCACCAGCCAGCTACCTCCTGAGTGGTTACCTCCTGAGTGGTTACCTCCTGAGTGGCTACCTCCTGAGTGGTTACCTCCTGAGTGGTTACATCCTAAGAGGTTACCTCCTGAGTGGTTACCTCCTGAGTGGTTACCTCCTGAGTGGTTACATCCTGAGTGGTTACCTCCTGAGTGGTTACCTCCTGAGTGGCTACCTCCTGAGCGGTTACATCCTGAGTGGTTACATCCTGAGTGGTTACCTCCTGAGTGGTTACCTGCTGAGTGGTTACATCCTGAGTGGCTACCTCCTGAATGGTTACCTCCCGAATGGTTACCTCCCAAATGGCTACCTCCCAATTGGTTGCCCTATGAGTGGTTGCCCTATGAGTGGTTGCCCTCTGAGAGGTGTCCTAATGAATAGTTACATCCTGGGTGGCTTCCTTCCTGAAGGGTCTAACTCTTGATCGCTATAGGGTTTAAACAGTTGAAGATCTTGAATATTGAACTCCTGAATAAGTAATTCCTGAATGGTTACCTCCTGAATGGTTACCTCCTGAATGGTTACCTCCTGAATGGTTACCTCCTGAATGGTTACCTCCTGAATGGTTACCTCCTGAATGGTTACCTCCAGAATGGTTACCTCCTGAATGGTTACCTCCTGAATGGTTACCTCCTGAATGGTTACCTCCTGAATGGTTACCACCTGAATGGTTACCTCCTGAATGGTTACCTCTTGAAATGGTACCTCCTGAATGGTTACCTCCTGAATGGTTACCTCCTGAATGGTTACCTCCTGAATGGGTTCCTCCTGAATGGTTACCTCCTGAATGGTTACCACCTGAATGGTTACCTCCTGAATGGTTACCTCTTGAATTGGTACCTCCTGAATGGTTACCTCCTGAATGGTTACCTCCTGAATGGGTTCCTCCTGAATGGTTACCTCCTGAATGGTTACCTCCTGAATGGTTACCTCCTGAATGGTTACCTCCTGAATGGTTACCTCCAGAATGGTTACCTCCTGAATGGTTACCTCCTGAATGGTTACCTCCTCAATGGTTACCTCCAGAATGGTTACCTCCTGAATGGTTACCTCCTGAATGGTTACCTCCTGAATGGTTACCACCTGAATGGTTACCACCTGAATGGTTACCTCCTGAATGGTTACCTCTTGAAATGGTACCTCCTGAATGGTTACCTCCTGAATGGTTACCTCCTGAATGGTTACCTCCTGAATGGGTTCCTCCTGAATGGTTACCTCCTGAATGGTTACCACCTGAATGGTTACCTCCTGAATGGTTACCTCTTGCATTGGTACCTCCTGAATGGTTACCTCCTGAATGGTTACCTCCTGAATGGGTTCCTCCTGAATGGTTACCTCCTGAATGGTTACCTCCGGAGCATCTACTTCTCAAATGATTCCCTTCCTGAACAGTCCAATCGATTCTCATCTTACTTAGTTTCCCTTGAATGGTTATCACCTGAATGGCTGTCTTTTTCGACCTCGAAAAAGCCTATGACACAACGTGGCAGCATGGCATCATGGAGGATCTTCATGTGATTGGCCTTCGTGGCCACTTGCCAATTTTCATCAGGAACTTTCTAGCCTTCAGGCATTTCCGCGTCCGTGTCAAGACTACCTATTCCCGCCTACACTCACAGGAACTAGGAGTACCTCAAGGCAGCATACTGGCCGTGACCCTTTTCGGGGTCAAGGTCAATGGTATTGCTGAGGGGGTCTCCTGTAGTCTTTTCGTGGACGACTTTGTTTTATATTACAGCGGTGCTAACATGAATGTCATAGAGAGACAGCTACAACCAAGCATAAATGGGATCCATCGATGGTCAGTTCTGAACGGTTTCAAATTTTCCAAGACCAAAACAGTCTGCATGCACTTCTGCCTGCTGCGTAGAATACATGCGGAACCGGAGCTGACCCTGGATGGGGATCCCATTAAAGTCGTTGAGAAAACCAAATTTCTGGGCCTCATTCTCGACGCAAAACTGTCTTTTGTGCCACATATAAAGTACCTGAAAACAAGATGCCTGAAAGCGCTGGATATTCTGAGGGTGCTGTCCAGCTCAGAGTGGGGAGCGGACAGAGATGTTCTGCTCTCCGTGTACAGAACCTTGGTTCGTTCACGAGTGGATTACGGCAGCATAGTATATGGTTCCGCAAGGAATCATATATTGGGCTGCTAGACACGATCCACCACCAGGGACTGCGCCTGGCCCTTGGGGCCTTCCGCACCTCACCAGTTCAGAGCCTTTATGTCGAAGCCAATGAACCATCACTTAACAACAGGAGAATCAAACTGGCCATGCAATATGTAGTCAAGATAAAAACTAATGCATTGAATCCTGCACACAATTGTCTATTCGAGCAACATGACGAATCCAGGTATGAAGCCAGGCCAAATTACATCCGGCCACTGAGGCTCCGAATGAAACCTCATTTGGAGGCCTTAGGCGTGGATTTGGACGTGTTGGAGGATGCCAAAGTCCCAGAACATCCCCCGTGGTCGTTGAGAAAGCCATCGGTTATCCTCCGACTCACGGAACTGAGGAAATCTGGGACACATCCACTCGAGTACAAAGGACTGCATGCAGAGATTCAAGGCCAGTTTGCAGACCACCTCTCCATATATACTGATGGTTCGAAAGACCAAAGCCGGGTAGCTGCTGCGGCAGTCTGCCGACGGGAAAAATTTGGTGTACGTTTGCCAGATCAGAGCTCGATTTTCACTGCAGAGGCCCGAGCACTCCTTCTCGCTTTGGAGTATATCGAGGTATCCAACCACACTAACTATGTTATATACAGTGATTCCTTCTCTTGCCTCCTGGCTGTTGCTGGACTGAAAACGAATCACCCTATTCTAGCAACGGTCATTTATAAAATGAACCAACTGACAACAGATGGGTATGATATCCACCTGTGCTGGGTGCCTGGCCATGCTGGCATACAAG
This sequence comes from Branchipolynoe longqiensis, assembly GCA_030323885.1. Lineage (NCBI taxonomy): Eukaryota > Metazoa > Annelida > Polychaeta > Phyllodocida > Polynoidae > Branchipolynoe > Branchipolynoe longqiensis. The sequence continues at coordinate 94,016,639 of CM059190.1, read as the reverse complement.
GAAACGAACGAGCTGATCGGGCTGCGAAGAAGGCCCTGAACTGTGATCTTGAACCGTGTCTGATCCCTCACTCTGATCTGAAACCACTAATAGCCACCCACATAAAATCCAAATGGCAACATGAGTGGGATGAAAACATCAATAAACTTAAAGAAATTGAACCATCTGTGGGAAAGCCACCACAGACTCATGCGGGAGGTCGGCGGGACCAAGTGGTCCTTAGTCGCTGCCGTGTTGGCCACTCGTGGCTTACACATGCTTTTCTGCTCAAGGGGGAACCTCCCCCTGAATGTATTGGGTGTCAGTCCCCACTGACACTCAAACACATTTTACTAAGTTGCGTTGATTTTTTGGCCCTGCGCCAACGGTTCTACACTGCAGGCAGTATGCATGACCTTTTTACTAAGGTAAAACAGGAAAACATTTTAGCCTTTTTGAGGGCAGCTGGACTGTACCACCTTATATAGTTTACTAAATGGATTCTATTAATTATTAATGAAACTTTTCTTTTTCTATGGGAATTTGTTTCCCTTGACCACAGATATATGATTGTGAGCTTTCTAATTTAATTAGTGTCTATTGGCACATAATTGATTGTCTGCTTTTACATGTAAAAGCGATGGTTTGAACAAAAAACAAACATTTCTCGCCGTGAATATGGCCTATGCTGCCGACACGGCGTAAAGCAACCACCAATCAATCAATCAATCAACCTGAATGTGTTCCTCCTGAATGGTTACCTCCTGAATGGTTACCACTTGAATGCTTACCTCCTGAATGGTTACCTCTTGAATTGGTACCTCCTGAATGGTTACCTCCTGAATGGTTACCTCCTGAATGGTTACCTCCTGAATGGGTTCCTCCTGAATGGTTACCTCCTGAATGGTTACCTCCTGAATGGTTACCTCCGGAGCATCTACTTCTCAAATGATTCCCTTCCTGAACAGTCCAATCGATTCTCATCTTACTTAGTTTCCCTTGAATGGTTATCACCTGAATAGTTTCTGCCATAATCATTATTGTCACCTGAATAGTTTCCACCATAATCGTTGTCACCTGAATAGTTTCCCTCTAAATCGTTATCACCAGAATAGTTTCCGCCATAATCGTTGTCACCTGAATAGTTTCCCCATGAATGGTTATCAACTGAGTATCTTGCCTGAGGACCGGACGTGTTGGCCTAATCGGTAGAGCGCAGGCTTCTCGTGCTGAAGGTCGGGGGTTCGATTGTCGAGTCAAACCAATGACTTACAAAATTGATACTTGTCGCTTCCTACCTTGGTGCTTGGCAGTAATAGGATAGGGCAAGGACTGGTTAGCTCAGTGTCAGGATAATGTGACTGAGTGGGATATCGGATCATGGTGCCCATGGTCTGGTCTCCCAATGAGGAAATACTATAACATCTCCATGAGTGCGCACTAAAACAAGTCAGTGGCCATCTTGATATGACCTTAGATGTTGTCAGGACGTAAAACTCCAAAGATAAGGTTTCCACATGAATGGACATCACCTGAATATTTTCCCTATAACGATTTCTTCTGAAGACCTCAGAAATACACACAAGCAGGGTTGATTTTGTGATATATATATATCATGCATATATCAGTGTATATATGTATTATATAGTTATTCTCATATATATATATATATATATATATATATAATGATTTTCTTGTCAGTGTTGACGCGCTCGTAAATTAGTTCCTCGAGCTTGTAGGAGTACAAAATTAATCATGAGATTGCATGGGTAGAATTTTGTTTTTTAACTGTCAACATTGTATGCATATGTGTGTACACAGAGAGATCATATATGTATATATATATATATATATATAATAATAATAAAATGTGGATCCTTTAGAGCGTAGTTCTCCTAAGCAATGTCTAGGAATGTGAACTTGGGAGCGGGACGTAGCTCAGGTGGTAGAGTGTCCACCTGTGAAGGTGTGCTTCATCCAATTGATCCTGCTCTGTGGACCCATTTGCAGTTTGGGCTATTTGCTGTTCCAACCAGTGGTCCACAACCGGTTCAGCAAAAGCTGTGGTATGTGCTGTCCTGTCTGTGGGACAGTGCATATAATAAATAGATCCCTTGCTGCTTATCGGTAAGAATAGCCTATATGGTGGCAGTGGGTTTCCTCCAAAGAAATATGTCAGAATGACCATATGCTTAATGTCCAATAGCCGATGATATGAAAATCAATGCGCTCTAGAGGCATCATTAAATAAACAAACTTTTAGGGATGTGAACTTAGTGGTAGACCATGTTGTATGTGAAATACTGAGGCACATACAGTTCATTATTGACTGTGAGTTAGATGCATTTAATTGCATTCTAAGCTGTAAGTATACATTCTCATGAAGGAGGTCTTTAACAATAACAAAAAATAACACCCAAGGGGGGAGATATTGGGCCATTACATGTTATATGAAGTAACGATTCGTACGGATTAATCTGAGGATACCTGTCTAGACATAACTTGAATTATCTACGCATAATCACTTTCTTTTTGGGGGGTGTTTTTATTTGGGTGTGGCATTAGTGATGTAGAGACTGCTGGGTGACCTACTCAAATGGGTAACTGTTCGCGAGTTAACTGTTCATGAGGTAACAGTTACTGTTCATATCAGGTAATTGCTGAAGAAGTAGTTATTCGCAAGGTACCTATGCATGAGGCCACTTCTCATGAGGTACTTGTTCAATGGGTAACGAGACATTCCTCACGAGGTCACTGTTCATAATTTAAACTGCTTACAAGGTAAACTGTTTGCAAAGAAAATATTTACAAAGTAAGCTATTTACTAGGTAAACTGTTCATTAGATTTACAATGTGACCTGTTCACAAGGTAAACTGTTCACAAGGTAAACTGCTCACAATGTACAATGTTTACAAGGTAAACTGTTTACAAGGTAAATTGCTTACAAAGAAAACGGTTTACAAGGTAAGCTATTTACTAGGTAAACTGTTCACAAGATAAACTGTTCACAAGGTAAACTGTTCACAAAGTATGCTGTTCACAAAGTACGCTGTTCACAAGGTGAACTGTTTACAAGGTGAACTGATTACAAGGTGAGCTGTTTACAAGGTGAACTGTTTACAAGGTGAACTGTTTACAAGGTGAACTGCTAACATGGAAAGCTGTTTCCATGGTAAACAGTTCACAAGGTAAACCGTTTAAATAGTAAGCTGTTCACAAGGGAAACTATTTACAAAGTAAACTATTTACAAAGTAAACTATTTACAAAGTAAACTATTTGACAGGTAAACTATTTACAAGGTGAACTTATTTACACGGTAAGCTGTTCACAGGGGAAATATTTACACATTAAACTATTCAAAACCGAAAATGTTTAAACCATTAAGCTGTTCACAATGTAAGCTGTTTACCATTAAGCTGTTCACAAAGTAAGCTGTTTACCAGGTAAGCTATTCGCAAGGTAAATTGTTTACATGTTAACTGTTCACAAGGCAAATGTTTACATGGTAAACTGTTCACAATGTAAGCTGTTAACAAGGTAACTGCTTATTAGGTGCCCTATCATCAGATAACTGTTCAGTAGTCAACTAACTGTCGCATAATAACCACCGGTGGTTTATCTCTTTTAAAGACCCCTCCCCCCCCCCCCCCCCCCCAAAATGTCCACTATAAGTGAACATTCAAAACTACATTGCGTTACTTAGAGCGAACTGAGATTGGAATATCTCTTTTAAAGTGTTTACTATAAGTGAACATTCAAAACTACATTGCGTTATTTAGAGCGAACTGAGATTGCATTAAATTTGGAAATATCTTGTATGGAATACAATTTGAAATCAAAAGTTAGAAAGAAACACATGAGTATACATTAAAGTTACGCCTGCTTTAGAGTACTACAAGCTCATTAGGGGGACTATCTGGGGGAGAGGCCTTCTCTCCTTTCCATCACCTGAACCGGCCCCCGCTCCCATCCCACCTCGTCCCCCGGCCCCCGTCTCCGGCCCTGGCCTCCACCACCCCTACCCGGACCCCCGGCCCTCGGACCCGGCCTCCCGGCCCCCTCCCGGCCCCCTTCCGGCCCCCTCCCGGCCCCCGCACCCGCCCCCTCCCCGCCCGCCGTCCCCGGCTCCCCGTCTCCGGCCCGGCCCACCCGCCTCGCCCCGCCTCGCTCCGCCTCGGCCCGCCTCGCCCCGCCTCGCCTCGCCCCGCCTCGCCCCGCCTCGCCTCGCCCCGCCTCGCCCCGCCTCGCCCCGCCTCGCCCCGCCTCGCCTCCCCCCGCCTCACACCGCCTCGCCCCGCACCCCCCCCCCCCCCCCGCACCGCCCCGCCCCGCCCGCCTCCGCCCCGCCCCGCCCAGCCCCGCCCGCCCGCCCCGCCCCGCCTCGCCTCGCCGCTCGCAGTCCCCGGCCCCACACACAAACTCACGCACACACTGCATCCAATCACCACTCATCCACTGTCTCCCCCCCTCCTCGCCCCCCCCCCCCCCCCCCCCCCCCCCGCGCCCCAACCACCAGCCACCGCCCCGTCACACCACACCGACACACCCCCTAGCCCCCGCCACCAACCCCCCACCCACCGACACACACACACGCACTGCATCCACCCACCACTCAATCCACCGGCAACCCCACCTTACCCCACCCCCACCACCCACCCAACCACCCACCCACCCACCGCGCCATCTTGCGTCCATTGAGGCCTGGGGAAACTGCACACGGAAACCAACAATTAGACACTCTACTCAGAAGTTGCTCTACAAATCCGCCATAATGAGCTTCGTGAAAGGTCATCCCATGCCACGGCCCATTAAGAACATGATAGTGGGCCTGATTAATTTGGGCCTCTCTATGGCTGCATCCCTTTAAAATGACACGACCGCCCGACACAAGACGGTCGTGGCAACTCACTGCGACCAGACCAGATGGCCGAATGAGTTAGAGCGTCCGTCTCCCCTGTTTGTAGATCGTGGAATTGTGGGTTTGAACCCTGGTCGAGTCAAACCAATGACTTAAAAATGTATACTTGTCGCTTCCTAGCCTGGCACTCAGCATTATTAGGATAGGACAATGACTGGTTGGCTTAGTGTTGGGATAATGTGACTGAGTGGGATATCAGATCATGGTGCCGACAGCCTGATTTCTAAGTGGGGCAGCACTGTAAAGTTGCCACGAGTGTGCACTGTCACAAGTCGGTACCCATATTGATATGACCTCACATGTTGATAGGGCGTCAAACAAACGAAGTGTGTGAAAGCGTACAACTGGCTATTTGTTGACGTGCGGCCGATTAAAACAGCCCCCCCCCCCCATCAACTTTCAAATTTATTTAGCCAGTTGGACGTGGCATCTGGAAAAAAGCAATTAGGCGCCATGTAACAAATATAGCAAGTGCTTATATATGAAAAGTCCAGGCGCAAAACCACGCAATCCCCAATCTAAAATTGCCATTCAAATAATAGATATTTTCCTCAAGGTAAATTTAATTATCATTAATTCCACTTTTTTTTTATAATGAAATGATTATGGAGCAGTGACACACACATAGGAATGTAAAAAGATGACTTATTTGATGGTTTTATTCCAATGTTTATCTCTATTTTGGGATTGGCATTTATGGGGTTTCCGCCTGAACTCTTCATATGTGGCGCAGGGGTGGGCGGATCGGTAAGAGCATATATTTTGTTATACAGTATAACCCCGTTAAACCAAACTTGAAGGGACCCTAGAAATTTGCTTGGATTAACCGATCATTGGTTTAACCGAGCTTTGACTTTGACTTGGCTTTGGCAAAAACAGGGGTGCATTATGCATGTACAATGTATGTGGACACTATGATTATTGTATTTTATGTATATACAGTTTAACCCCATTAAACCAACCTCAGCTAACTTAAACGATCGGTTAATCCAAACTTTTTTCGGCGACCTGCAAAATACTACCATTTATCATATAAAAAAGTATCAGATGACCTTAAAACCACATGAAAGTTTGGTTTAACTGTACCGGAAGTGACCTGGGGCCGACAATGTTGTTTGGATTAACCGATACTTGGATTAACCGACTTTGGTTTAACCAACTCTTTTATATGATAAATGGTAGTATTTTGCCGGGCCGCCCCAAAATGTTTGTATTAACTGATCATTTGGTTTAACCGAGCTTGGTTTAACGGGGTTGTACTGTATGGGGTTTAAGGGATTCATCTCGATTCCTCAGCTACAGATCTTCTGGTGGGGAGCATTTAAGTAAGTTGCCAGCGTGGTAACTGATTGGTTGTTGGAATTTTATGCCCTGGCAACATCTAAGATCATACCAGAATGGGCACCAACTTGTGACAGTGCACACTCATGGCGACTTCATACTGCTGCCCACTGGGAAATCATGCCGCCAACACCATGGCCCAATATCCCCCTCAGTCACATTATCCTGACACTTACCAAGCCTTGCCCTATCCTATTAATGCCGTGCGTCAAGGTAGGAAGCGACAAGTATCAAATTTGTAAGTGATTGGTTTGACTCGACTGGGAATCGAATTCCCGATCTCCCTCACGGGATGCCTACGCTCTGCCGACTCGACCATTGCGAGTAGCACGGTAGCAGGTAGATAAAAGATTCACCCGGTACTTGTAGTACACGGGTGAACGTCAACGTAGTCTAAATACGGGCGAAAATAGCTTTAGTATTGAACCTGAACTAGAAACTGTGGCTCCAGTATCAAATGGCTACTTATATCGGCACAGATTTGGTGAAATGGGAGAGAATGCAAAAAGACAAGATGGCGGCCGCAGAACGCCGTCGATTTCACTTTTAAATCTTATTAAACTAGATATTATATTATATTTTTCAACTCAAAAGTAGCGGGCTAATAATAAAACAGATGTAAAGAATAATTGTTGCTTCTTAGTTTGTGAAATTAGGCTCTCAATTCTTTGACCCGTTTTTTCGCCAGCTTTTACATAAGGTTGGTATGCACCCCTCCTGTGGCTACTGCAGCAGTACGGGGTGAATCTTGTATCTAGGTAGCAGGGTGACTTTAATGGTACAGTGTAACCCCGCTATAGCGCGATCGTTATGGTTCATAACAAAAATCATCGCGAAAGAAATGGTGGTCGCGCTAAATCAGGGTTCAGTTTACAGAATTATTTTTGAATTACAGAAGTACAGGTCCAATGAATCATCGCATTATATGCGAATTCGCGTAAAAATCGGGGCGATTAAAATCGGGGTTTCAATGTACAATGACGGTTGAAGTTTACTGGCCAGTGTTAATTAGATTAAATATGAGGGGATCGAATATGGTGAATAATGCACATAACTTTAAAAAAAAAAAGGATTACTAATACATTATCAGTCAGGTCCTGACACATTAATTACATAGTCATTGACAGATGGGTTTAACTCTATGGTGCCTCCCTTAACCTCTGACCTCTAACCCCCTCCTCCCCGACCCCTGTCCCATACGCGAGCCAGTATCCGAAGACGAATGAAGCAGAGTAAGATATTGTGTCGTGTAAAGCTCAGTTCACACGTACATGTTAAACCAGTTTAACCAAGCCTGTTTAACTAAACCGATTTAACCAAACCGATTTAACCAAACCGATTTAACTAAACCGGTTTAACTAAATCGGTTTAACTAAACCGGTTTAACTAACCGGTTTGATTAAACTGGTTTAACTAAACCGATTTAACTAATCCAACTAAACTAAACTGTAAGTGTGAACGCAGCTTGGGATTACCTGTGTTCACATTACCAGGCGTGGTGGCCCAGTCAGTAGAGCACGGCACTCGCGTGAGGAAGGTCGGGAGTTCGGTTCCCGGTCGAGTCAAACCAATGACTTACAAATTGATACCTGTCGCTTCCTAGCCTGGTGTTGAGCAAGGGCAAGGACTAATTAGTAATTTGACATGATTGTGCTTCAAATGTCTCAAAGGTTAACCCTTTAAAATAAAAGTTGCTTCAAACTAAAGTAAGGTAGATAATATTCAACACAACACATTTATCTCAGAAAAATGACAGAAACTCTGAACCATCGGACTATGCAACTTTAATGTTAATCAAACCAGCGACCTGAACTAGAGATTAAGGGTCAGGGACTAGGGGCCATGGGCTAGGGGTAAGACACCATGGATCAAGAAGCACGGATCAAGAAGCAAGGATCAAGAAGCAAGGACCAGGGATCAAGGATGAGCGACGAGGGACGGGGGACGAGGGACGGGGGACGAGGGACGGGGGACGAGGGACGGGGGACGAGGGACGGGGGACGAGGGACGGGGGACGAGGGACGAGGGACGGCGGACGAGGGACGGGGGACAAGAGATTTGAGGGCAGCAGAGTAATACCACCTCATATTGTTTACTCCTTTTATTTTCCTTAACCACAATTTTTATAATTGTGGGCTTTTAAACTTTGTATGCGTCTTTTGTCAAATATTTGATTGTGTGCTTTTATACTCCATGTAAAAGTGATGGTTAAACGAAAATGGACAGAATACAAGTTAGACACTTCTCGCTGTGAATATGGCCTTTGTTGCCGACATGGCGTAAAACAAACCACCAGCCAATCACTCAAGCAATCAAGAAATCACTCAAGCAATCAAGAAATCAATCATGCAAGCAATCAATCAAGCAAGCAAGCAAGCAAGCAATCAATCAAGCAATCAAGCAATCAATCAATCAATCGAGCAATCAAGCAATCAAGCAATCAATTAATCAATCAGCCAAGCAACCAATCAAGCAATCAATCAACAGTATTGAAATAAGGCGCTACCCAACCGAAAGGCAGCAACCATCACTAATATAACAATGAGTGCATCGTCTTACTCTACTTTTCCCACTGTCAGCTGCTATAACCCCCAAGTAGTAGATCTTTGACGGGACCGCCGACAGATGGGATTGTGATCGATGTGCGCTAATTAGCTTCATTACCGCCCCCGCCCCAGTAAGGCGATATCCGGGTCCACCACCGCCCGGGATCACGTGACTGCAACACCGCCGTGGTCTGGATTTAAAAATAAACCGGAATGAGCGGCAACGCGCTCGAGGTAACCCCATGAAGGCAAGTTTGTTTTATTTAACGGCGCCTCTAGAGCACATTGATTTTTATCATCGGCTATTGGATGTCAAATATATGGTCATTCAGATGGATTTCTTTGGAGGAAATGCGGTGCCACAACATAGGATAATCTTTTCGATAAGCAGCAAGGGGTCTTTTATATGCACGTTCCCACAGACGAGACAGGACAGCACATAGCACAGCCTTTGATGAACCAGTTGTGGACCACTGGTTGGAACGGAAATAGCCCAAACTGCAAATTGGTCCACTGAGCAGGATCGATCGGACGACCAACACCTTCACAGGTGGACACCAAGTAACTCCATGAAACGCATGCTGCCTTATAATATATATTTGTATACGCGCACACATATGCACACACATATCACCAAATGGGATGGCCGAATGAGTTGAGCATCCGTCTCCCGTTTTGGTAGATTGTGGGATTCGAACCCACGGGTTGGAACCCTAGTTTACTCAAATCAATGAATTAAAAATTGATACTTCTCGCTTCCGAGCCAGGCACTTGGCATTATTAGGATAGGGCAAGAACTGTTTGGCTCAGTGTACGGATAATGTGACTGAGTGGGATATCAGGTCATTGTACTGGTGGTCTGGTCTCCCAGTGGGGCAGCACTATAAAGTTGCCATGAATGCGCAGTCACAAGTCGGTACCCGTCCTGATATGACCTTAGATGTTGCCAGGACGTAAAACTCCAACAATCAACCAACTATACGCATAGATACACATAGATTCGCATAGATGCGCGTAGATATATATACATATCTGTAGATACGCATAGGTACGCATAGGTATGCATAGGTACACATAGGTACGCATAGGTATGCATAGGTATGCATAGGTATGCATAGGTATGCATAGGTACGCATATACTTATACACCGCATATATATATATATATATAAGTATTATAAGTATTATACGTTATGATTGATTCTGTTATTGTTATGATTGATTCTGCATATACTACTATTGTGCATCCTGATCACCATTCTCCAGTGGCGCTATGGGTCTTTTCAATCCCTAACGGATGTACTTCCATGTTCATTCGCACCAGAGAATTTTATACATATGTGATGCATAGAGCATTATACAAGTATGAATGGTAAGGGAACATATACTTCTCACGCTATTCCTCCATATGCGCCGTGGTCGAGTGCCCCCCTCCCCCCCCCCACCACGAGTGCCCCCCCTCCCCCCCACCACCCAGTTGTCGGGGTACTATATATGGGTGGTCCCCTCGAGCCGGCCACACTAGTATATATATATATATATATAGATATATACATGTATATATACACATACTAGACTGAGACCTCATAAGAACACAACAGATAATGTGTTCCTTGTTTTTAAGTTCGGTGTTTATAGTGATTATTTGTGTTAGTTAGCTTAGTAACAACCCTGCCAGGACCCATGGTGATAAAGAACAGCAGAAGGTACGTATTACTGCCACCAGGGCGGCGTACTGACATGTGGGGGTGGGAGTTGTGGGGGTGGGAGTGGGAGTGCAAAAACAAGAAGTAAAGCTTGTTTTATTTAACGAAGCCTCTAGAGCGCATTGAATTTTGTATCATATCATCGGTTCCGACATCTGCGTTCAATCATGAGGCTAACCTGGAAGGACAAATTGACAAATAAGGAAATACTCGAACGGACGGGGCTGCCCTCTATTGAAGATCAAAAAGAATCTCCGGTGGACTGGACACCTCATGAGGATGTCATCAGACAGGCTACCAAAGCAGATCCTCTACTCTCAACTGTCTTCTGGTTACAGAAAGAGAGGGTGCCCTCGTCTCCGGTTTAAGGATACCATCAAGAGAAACCTGAAGCTGAGAGACATTAAGACCGACTCATGGACATCACTCTCACAGCAGAGAGCTAAATGGAGAGCGGCAGTCAAGTAATGAAAGCAGTCTTTATCGCATCACGACCGACAGCATGATGATGATGATCATCATCATTGGTTATTGGATGTCAAACATATGGTCATTCTAATATATTTCTTTGGAGGAAACCCGCTACCATGATATGGACTACTCTTTCTGATTAGCAGCAAGGGGTCTTTCATATGCACATTCCCACAGACAGGACAGCACTTACCACAACCTTTGATGAAACAGTTGTGGACCACTTCTTGGATTGGAAAATAGCCCAAATTGCAAATTGGTCCACCGAGAAGGATCGATTAGATGATCGACAGCTTCACAGGTGGACACTCTACCACCTGAGCTACGTCCCACTCCAACAGCAATCAGAGACTAAAGAAAAGCAACAGATTGCCATCATGACCAATTAGAAACCTTGAGCAACAAAAATAGAGGAACCTAAGCGTATCCAAGCTACCCCCGATGAGGTTCAGAGGTTGGTCGGTTGTTGGAGTTTTAGGTTCTGGCAACATCTAAGATCATATCAGGATGGGTACTGACTTGTGACAGTGCATACTCATGGTGACTTTACAGTGCTGCCCCACTGGGAAATCAGGCTGATCGCACCGTGACCCAATATCCCACTCATCACATTATCCTGACACTGAGCTAACCAGTCCTTGCCCTATCCTATTAATGCCAAGCATGAGGCTAGGAAGCAAAAAGTATCAATTTGATAAGTCATTGGTTTGACATGACCGAGAACTGAATTCTCAATCTTCCACACAGGGGGCTCTGCACTCTACTGATTCAGCCACCGCGTCCGGTAAATGTGCTGTATAAGCAATTATACGAGTACAATTATCGGTAAACTGATTACCCATGAACTGTGTTTCTAGTTGGCACCTAAATAACACTACACAACTAATGACACTCAACTACTCAAGCGACTGGTCACGCCTACTGACTCACCTGGTGCTGCCACCTGGCCTATTCAGCTGTCGTGGGTCGGCCTCACGCCTGTACCACTCTCTCTTTCTCTCAAAAAAGAAAAATGAATTAAGCATTATTTGGTGTGCATCATGATGCCTTTTATTATGTTCCTGACCGCAAACTTTAAAACCTGGCTACACCCCTTCCTCCTTCCCCCCTCCTCCCCACTCCCCCCCCCCTCCCCCCTCCTCCCCTCCTCCCCCTCCTCCCCCTCCATCCATCACCTCCTCCCCCCTCCTCCCCCTCCTCCCCTCCTCCCCCTCCTCCCCTCTCCTCCACTCCCCCCCTCCTCCCCGTCCTCAACGCTCCTCCACCTCCTCCATTCTCCTTCACCCTCCTCCACACTCCTCACCCTCCCCCACCTCCCCCTCCCTCCCCCCCCCTCCTCCTCCCCCCAACCCCCCCACCCTCCTCCACCCTCCTCCCCTCCTCTGCCTCCACCTCCCCCCCTCCCTCCACCCTCACACCCTCCTCGCACCCTCCATGCACCTCCTGCACCCTCCTGCACCCTCTCCTCACCCTCCCACCCTCCTGCCCCCTCCTCCCCCTCCTCCACCCCTCCCCCTCCGCCCCCTCCTCCCCCTCCTGCAACCCTCCCCTCCCTCCTGCACCCTCCTGCACCCTCCTCTCCCCTCCCCCCCCCCCCCCTCCCTCCCCCCTCCCCCACCCTCCTCCACCCTCCTCCACCCCCTCCACCCTCTGCCCGCTCCTCCCCCTTCCTCCACTCTCTTCCCCCCTCCTGCACCCTCCTGCACCCTCTCCTGCATCCCTCCTGCACCCTCCTCAACCCTCCTGCACCCTCCTGCCCCCCCCTCCTCCCTCCTCCTCCACCCTCCTCCCCCTCCTCCCCTCCCCTCCTGCACCCTCCCACCCTCCCTCCCCTCCCCACCCTCCTCCCCTCCTTCCCAACCCCTCCCCACCCTCCACCCACTCCTCCACCCCCTCCACCCTCCCACCCTCCTGCACCCTCCCCTCCACTCCTCCACCCCCTCCTCCCCCTCACCCTCCACCCTCCTCCCCCCTCCTGCCCCTCCTGCACCCCTGCACCCCCCCACCCTCCTCAACCCTCCTCCACCCTCCTCCCACCTCCCCCTCCCCCCCTCCTCCCCCCTCCTCCCCACCCTCCTCCCACCTCCCTCCACCCTCCTGCCTGCCCCCTCCCCCCCCTCCTCCACCCTCCACTCCCCCCCTCTTCCTCCTCCTGCACCCTCTGCATTCTCCTGCACCCTCCTCAAACCCTCCTCCACCCTCCTGCCCCCTCCTCCCCTCTCCCCCTCCTCCTCCCCCCTCCTCCACGCTCCTCACCCTCCTCCACCCTCCACCCTCCTCACCTCCTCCACCCTCCCTCCTCCACCCTCCCAACCTCCACCCCTCCTACCCCTCCTACCCCTCCTACCCCTCCTACCCCTTCCTACCCCTCCTTCCCCTCCTCCCCCACATCACCACTCCTACCTCCAGTCCCACCCTACGCTTGCGCAAATTGACGGACGTAATTGCGCGGATCCATTGCTGACCTCGGTTTACTACGCGCTGTTAACGTTATGTGAACCGCGTAATTCCGAATGCGTGTTTTCTGTTGTCATTTCTCTCGGTATTCTTCGTGCCAACCGCCATTACAAAACACACACACACATCACACACATCACTCATACACATCACCCACACATCACTCACACATCACTCACAGACATCACTCATACATCACACACACATCTCGTGAGCGGCACATAGGTCAGGTGGTAGAGTGTCCACCTGTGAAGGGGTGGGTCATCTGATCGATCCTTCTCAGTGGAAACATTTGTAGTTTGGGCTATTTTCGGTTCCAACCAGTGGTCCACAACTGATTCATCAAAGGATGTGGTATGTGCTATGCTATCCTTTCTGTGGGAAAGTGCATATAACAGACCCGTTGCTGCTTATCGGAAAGAGTAGACTGTGTGGTGGCAGCGGGTTTCCTCCAAAGAAATATGTCAGAATGACCATATGGTTGACGTCCAATAGCCGATGATATGAAAATGGAGGTGCTCTAGAGGCGGTGTTAAATAAAATAAACTTTCCTTTCACACACACATCATACACACATCACACACACACATCACACACACATCATACACACACATCACACACATACATACACACACAAAGACACACCAAAAACCGGGCCGCTCTGACTCCAGCCACCGCTGCACGGCATTGGAAGGGTGTGTTTGACTCTGAGTTCCCCTCAAACAAACAAGGGGAAAGCATTATTATGCATATAAATGGACACACCACGCCGCTAATGTCCTTATATATAATGGTATATATACGGCATATATATTTATATATTGTGCATATCTGGGGTATATATGGTGCACATATATGGTGTAAATATGGTATGTATATGGTATGGATGTGGTGTGCATATGGTATGCAAATAGTATGTATAGGGTATATATGGTACATGTATGGTATATATAGTAGACGTATGGTACGTGTATGGTACGTGTATGGTACGTGTATGTTACATGTATGGTATATATATATGGTACATTTATACCACGGTATGCAGGTATTGCAATACCTCAGGGAGTTTGATGCCCCTGCCCTGCAGAGTTGTAAATCACTGCTTTGTGGTACAGGTTCTTGACAGAACCGAAGGCTAAGGGAGCAAACCCTGAACAGAAAACCATGTGACTGTGCCAGCATCAAGGGGGGTTGATGTATGGAACTCCCAACATCTCCGGACCAGCCACTGCAGGGACAAATAGGTTTGCGCCTGTCTGGACATGTTCTTGCTGGTGTGAGACCTCTATTTGCTCCCCGAGAGAGTGCCGCTGGTAACTTGCAAAAGCCAGCAGCACTTCAACACTTTTGCAGGCAGCTTTCATGAAAGTAATGAAAGCAGTCTTTGTCACATCGCGACCGACAGCATGATGATGATGACATGTATGGTATATATATGGTACACATATGGTTCGTGTATGGTCTATACATGGTGTATACACGGTGTAAATATATATATTGTGTGTGTGGTGTGTGTGGTGTGTAGAGATAGCGTCTATATGGTGTGTCTCCTCCTCTCCTCCTCCCCACCTCCCCTCCTCCTCTCCTCCTCCCCTCCTCCTCCTCTCCTCCTCTCCTCTACTCCCCTCCTCCTACCCTCCTCCCCTCCTCCTACCCTCCTCCCCTCCTCCTCCTCCCCTCCTCCTCCCTTCCTCCTCCCCTCCTCCTCTCCTCCTCCTCCCCTCCTCCTCCTCTTCTTCTCCTACTCTCCTCTCCTCTGCCTCTCCTCCTCTCCTCCTCCTCCCCACTTCCTCTCCTCTACCGCACCTCCTCTCCTCCTCTCCTCTCCTCTTCTCCACCACCACGCATCCTCTCCGCCTCTCCTCCGCTTGTCCGCTCGCCTACTCCTCTCCTCCTCCCCTCCCCATCTCCTCATCCGCCCATCCTCCGCCCCCCCGTTCCTCTCCTACTCCTCCTCACCTCTCCATTCCTCTCCTCTCCTCCTCCTCTCCTCCTCTCCTCCTCACCTCCTCTCCTCCTCTCCTCCTCTCCTCTCCTCCTCTCCTCTCTCCTCTCCTCCTCTCCTCCTCACCTCCTCTCCTCCTCCTCTCCTCTCCTCCTATCCTCTCCTCCTCTCCTCCTATCCTCCTCTCCTCCTCTCCTCCTCCACTCCTCTCCTCCTCCTCTCCCCCTCACCTCCTCCATTCCTCCTGTTCCCATCCTCCTCTCCTCCACCTCACTCCCCCTCACTCCCTCTCCTCTCCTCCTCTCCAGCTCTTCTCCTCTCCTCTTCTCCTCTTCTCCTCCTCTCCTTCCTCTCCTCCCTTCCTCCTCTCCTCTTCACTCCGCTCCTCCTCTCCTCGTCCCTCGTCTCCTCTTCTCCTCTCCTCCTCTCCCCTCTTCTCTCTCCTCCTCTTCTCCTCTTCTCCCCACGTCTCCTCCTCTCCTCCCCTTCCCTCCTCCCTCCTCCCCTCATCCCCCCTTCTCTTCCCCCTCCCTTTCTTCATAATAGTTCCATTTTTCTAAGCTCTTACCCCTTTACCTCAGCTTTCTTTCCTCCCCACCTCCTTCTCTCCTTCTTGCTCTCTGCCACTTTCTCCTCCAACACACCATCTCCTTTTCCCCAACACTTACCCCCCCTTTACCCCAAGACTTACCCCCCCCCCCGCATTGCATCCTCACATTCCCTCCCAAACTCTGAGCGAACACCTATATCTCTTACGAAACAACACACCGGTGTGAGAGTTCCCTCTTCACATTTAGCCGACATTAGATTCACAGACAACATGGGGACCAGGTTAGTGATTCGGGCAATGTCTACACTTTGTACTCGCCTTATTCCCCGTCCACCTGTTAACCAGATATCAGTAGCCTGCAGGCAGCCTCCCAACCCCAACCCCCAACCCCCAACCACCACCCCACATCACCCATCACCCAAACCAGACATAGTGGCTGAATCGGTCGAGTGCAGGCCTCCCGTACGGGAGTTCAGGAGTTCAATTCCTGGTCGAGTCAAACCAATGACTTACACAATTGATACTTGTCGCTTCCAAGCTTGGCGCTCAGCATTAATGGGATAGGGCACGTACTGGTTAGCTCAGTGTCAGGATAATGTGATTGAGTGGGATATCGGGTCATGGTGCTGGTGGCCTGATTTCCCAGTGGGACAGCGCTCTAAAAGTCGCTATGAGTGTGCACTGTCACAAGTCGGTACTCATTCTGATATGACCTTAGATCTTGCCAGGACGTAAAATTCCACCAAGCGACCAACAAAACCAACCCATCACCCAATTGTGGCGAGTCTGATCACTGATTGCCGCATGCACCTGTTGGGCGAAAGCACCAACCCACCGGAAGGAAACGGAACCAGCGCAGGAAAGAAGGGAAGTCGGCGAGGCCGACATGAGGGGAGCGAGGGGAAGAGGAGGTCAGAGGTAGGAGGGGGGGGGGGAGACGAGGGAAGGGTGCTTGGTTGGTGGGTTGGTGATATCGCTATGGCTAGGCATAACGCACATTGAGTTGTGGTTTAGTTGGTTGGTTGTACGTCTTGGACAGGGGACGGAGGGACAGGGGCAGGAGGGACAGGGGCAGGAGGGACAGGGACAGGAGGGACAGGGGCAGGAGGGCCAGGGGACGGAGGGACAGGGGCAGGAGGGAGAGTGGAAGGACGGACATGGGCAGGAGGGACAGGGGCAGGAGGGACAGGGGCAGGAGGGACAGGGCAGGAGGGACAGGGGCAGGTGGCACAGGGGAAGAAGGGGCAGGGGCAGGAGGGACAGGGGCGGGGGGGGGCAGGGGCAGGAGGGACAGGGGCAGGAGGGACAGGGGGAGGATGGACAGGGGCAGGAGGGGGGGGGGACCGGGAGGAGGGGACCGGAAGGGGGGGGACGGGAGGTGGGGGGACAAGGATGGGGGACCAGGATGGGGGGACCAGAAGTTAAGCACGTGACGACATGCTTTGCTGGTTCCGGGTGAACTGCCGGTTGTTGGCCATAACCAGCGAGATCAATTACAGGTGCACATCAAAGACGGGGCAAGGTCCGCAAAGGGGATGAGGCTGGAGGAGCGGGTGGGTGGGTGAATGAGAGGGTGGGTGGATGAGTGGGTAGGTGGGTGAGTGAGTGGGTGGGTGCTTCGGTGCGCAGTGTGTGTGTGTGAATGACAAGGGATGGGGAGGGAGGGGCTGAAGATGCAAAGGAAAGGCTTGTGTAAAAACACATTATTTTATTGTTATTTGAGGTGGGTTTTTGTTGTTGTTGTTGGCGGGTGTGTTGAGTTGCAGGTATTATTTGGTCGTCGGTTCCAGTGTGCCGCATTAGTGGGAAGTTTTTAGTGGATCCAGACATCACCTCATTCGGATCTCTGCTAGTTTACATCGGTGGCGGCCATGTTCACTCCTCCCCCGGACACACACACTCTCAAACAGCTGACTGCCTCCACCGCCTCCACAGCCTCCACATCCTCCACATCCTCCACATCCTCCAGATCCTCCACATCCTCCACATCCTCCACATCCTCCACAGCCTCCACAACCTCCACTGCCTCAACCGCCTCCACAGCCTCCACAGCCTCCACAGCCTCCACAGCCTCCACAGCCTCCACAGCCTCCACAGCCTCCACATCCTCCACAGCCTCCACATCCTCCACATCCTCCACAGCCTCCACATCCTCCACAGCCTCCACAACCTCCACTGCCTCCACAGCCTCCACATCCTCCACATCCTCCACATCCTCCACAGCCTCCAATGCCTCCACATCCTCCACATCCTCCACATCCTCCACAACCTCCACATCCTCCACATCCTCCACATCCTCCACTGCCTCCACATCCTCCACATCCTCCACAGCCTCCACATCCTCCACAGCCTCCACAACCTCCACTGCCTCCACAGCCTCCACAGCCTCCACATCCTCCACATCCTCCACATCCTCCAATGCCTCCACATCCTCCACATCCTCCACATCCTCCACAGCCTCCACAACCTCCACATCCTCCACATCCTCCACATCCTCCACATCCTCCACTGCCTCCACATCCTCCACTGCCTCCAGATCCTCCACATCCTCCACAGCCCCCACCTCCACATCCTCCACATCCTCCACTGCCTTCACATCCTCCACATTCTCCACATCGTCCACATCCTCCACAACCTCCACATCCTCCGCAACCTTCACATCCTCCACATCCTCCACTGCCTCCGCTGCCTCCGCTGCCCCCACTGCCTCCACTGCCTCCACTGCCTCCACTGCCTCCACTGCCTCCACTGCCTCCATTGCCTCCACTGCCTCCACTTCCCTCACTGCCTCCACTTCCCTCACTGCCTCCCTCCCTGACGCCCTCCCACCTGTCCGCCCTCCCCGCCCTCCTTCCCCTTCCATCCTTCCCTCCCTCCCACCTGTCCACCCATCCCTCCCCTCCTTCTCCCATCAATCCCTCCCTTCTCCTTCCACCCCACCAACCCTTCCATCCACCCTTTCCCTTCTTCTCCCATCCATCCATCCTTCCATCCCATCCTTCCTCCTATCCTTTCCCGACCTTCCTCTTCCATCCTTCCCAACCCCTCCCCCACCCGCCCCCACTCCTCCTCCCTACCCGCCCTCACTCCCTCTCCCCACCCCACTCCCCCTCCCCACCCACCTCCCCACCCCCTCGCTCCTCCCGTCCCATCGAGCCTCCCCGGTGAAGCTGCCGGCGCTATTGTGAGGAGCACCGCCCGATTCTAATTGACTATCACACCGCCTGTCACCTTGTAAAAATATATGGATTTTCGGTTCAGAATTATATATTGGCAGAGAGCATTATTATCCGCGGGCAATGGAGTGGGGACCCCACTCACTGCATGACATATTAGGCTATGTGAAATATATGTTAATACATAGTGCTCGAGATTATGATGGGATGTTCCTATATAAGCGACAGTTAATGTTTGGTGAAATGTTCCCTCTATGCACCAGTAAGGGTGTAAGTGGAGGAGGACATTTTTAATATATATATTTATTGCAACTGTCTGCAACCACCTGTTACCACAGGGCTGCTGGCCAAGCACACCAGCCTCATCTACCTACAGTATGGACACCACCTACAGCTGGGTTGAGTGACAGCTACCCCTATTGGGGGCGTTGCCACCCAGGCTGTGGAGGGTGCCTGATTGGCTGGCTGTGGGAGGCCCAGTCACCTGCACCCCTTTGCCCCACCTGACCACACAAGCCTCATTTTGATATTCATTATTCTAGACACTCTGAGAGATATGCTGCTACAGGCACTACCAGGCAGGCTACTCTACTCCTGACTCTTGAGTGAGACACACTCTCTCTTGGTTAGGAACCCTGAAACACTCTGTCTGATGTTTCACCTTTCATATATACAAACTGAGCTGTGTGCAACAACCATGGGACTCCAGTTCAAGGGGCTGTAGGCACTGATTCATAGACATACTAAAGAGGTAATGAGATTCTATGTGGACACAGAGGGGCATCAGGTGTGAACTGACAGACAGTGGTCAGAATGCACACGGGAAGAGTTTGTGGTATCTCTGGGGCTCTGACGGCCGGGTCTCCGGAAATATTACAACCTGGATACGGTCCAGCACCCTGCACCGAGGTGTGCCCGGTGATCTATGCTTGACGGAGCAGCTCCCAACACTACACAGACTACACGCACTACACGCACCACACGCGCCACACGCGCTACACGCGCTACACGCGCTACACGCACGACACGCACGACACGCACTACACGCACTACACGCAGTACACGCAGTACACGCACTACACACACTACACGCACCACACGCACCACACGCACCACATGCACCACATGCACCACACGCAACACACGCACCACACGCACCACACGCACCACACGCACCACACGCACCACACGCACCACACGCACCACATGCACCACACGCACCACACATACTACACGCACTACGCGCACTAGGCGCACTACGCGCACTACGCGCACTACGCGCACTACGCGCACTACGCGCACTACACGCACTACACGCATTGCACGCACTACACGCACTTCACGCGCTTCACGCACTACACGCACTACACGCACTACACGCACTACACGCACTACACGCACTTCACGCACTACACGCACTACACGCACTACACGCACTACACGCACTACACGCACTACACGCACTACACACACTACACACACTACACACACTACACACACTACACGCATTACACGCACTACACGCACTACACGCACTACACGCACTACACGCACTACACGCACTACACGCACTACACCACTACACCACTACACGCACTACACGCACTCAACACGCACTACCACGCACTACACACACTACATACAACTACATACACTACACACACTACACGCACTACAACCACTACACGCACTACACACACTACGCTCACTACACGCACTACACGTACTACACGTACTACACGCACTACACGCACTACACGCACTACACTCATTACATGCACTACACACACTACACACACTACACGCACTACACATACTACACGCACTACACACACTACACACACTACACGCACTACACGCACTACACGCCCTACACGCACTACACGCACTACACGCACTTCACGCACTACACGCACTACACGCACTACACGCAGTACACGCACTACACACACTACACGCACTACACGCACTACACGCACTACACGCACTTCACGCACTACACGCACTACACAAACACGCACTACACACACTACACGCACTACACGCACTACACGCACTACACGCACTACACGCACTACACGCACTACACGCACTACACACACTACACGCACTACACGCACTACACGCACTACACGCACTACACGCACTACACGCACTACACGCACTACACGCACTACACGCACTACACGCACTACACGCCCATCGGATGAACCTCGTCCGTAACCTTATAGCTTAAGCTCCATTGAAAAGAACTTTGACAGCAATAGCCTTCCCCCAATTGGGGGCCGGTGACGGGTTTATTCGGGGGGGGGTGCGGAGTGTGATGGATGCTCATCTTCCCACGTTATGTTGAGCCCAGAATGGGAACGCCGAGACGAGAGAGTGGAGGCTCCGGTAACAATGCGCCTTCGTCGCACAGATAGTTGCAACCTGAGCGGGACGGGCCGGGCCTGGCCGATGAGATGATCGGGCCGGGCCGGACCGATGAGGCTGTCGGCCCGGCCGGTGTTTGGGCTGGTCCGGGCTGGTCTGGGTCGGGCCAGTGTTTGGGCTGCGTCGGGCCGGTGTTTGGGCTGGGTCGGGCGGTGTTTGGGCTGGGCCGGGCCGCTTTTTGGGCTGGGCCGGGCCGGACAGGGCCGGTGTTTGAGCTGGGCCGGGCCGACGAGGCGGCCGGGCCGGGCCGGTGTTTGGGCTGGTCCGTGCTGTTGTTTGGGCTGGGTCGGGCCGGTGTTTGGACTGGGTGGGGCCGGTGTTTGGGCTGGGCAGGGCCGGTGATTGGCCCTGGTGGGGCCCGGCCGGGCTGATGAGGCCGCCATCATGCATGGCTCACGATCATACATGCAGTCTCTATCGTGCCCCAAGCGCCTCTAGAGGAGAAGAGAAGAGAAAAAAAATAGTCGGAGATTGGTCTATCGGGCGCCAGATGCCCTTTTCGCATACATTGTCCACCAGACGGGATAGCCGAATTAGTTGAGCGTCCATCTCCCATTTTTGGTAGATCGTGGGATTCGAACCCGTGGGTTCGAACCCTGGTCGAGTCAAACCACTAACTTAAAAATTGTTACTTGTTGCTGGCTAGCCTGGCGCTCAGCAATAATAGGATAGGGCAAAGACTGGTTGGCTCAGTGTCAGGATAATGTGACTGAGTGGGATATCAGGTCATGGTGCTGGCAGCCTGGTCTCCCAGTGTGGCAGCACTAGATATTTAGGTCGACATGAGTGAGCACCGTCGCAAGTCGGTAGCGGTCATGATATGACCTTAGATGTTGCTAGGACGTAAAGGCCCTGTCACACTACGACGTTTCTCACCAACGCGCTTCGACGCGTGCCAACGGGTTGGGTTTTTGTTCAAAACGTCGGTACACGTCCGGTACGTTACCGGCGCCATGCCGGCGCGTTACTGGCGCGTTACCGGCGCGTCGGTACATAGCAACATGTAAATGGACACGTCGGCGCGCATTGAGCCGCGTCAAGGTTTTGTGCTTGCACAAAACTTTCGACGGGCCGCAACGCGCGGCAGCGTGTTGGCGGGCGCATTACGGACGCGTTAGCAACACGTTGACACACGTTGGCGGCGCGCCGGCAGAACGCTGGCAGACCGTTGATCAACGTCAGTTAACGTTGGCTTTTTTTCCCCCAAAATGCGACCGTTCCGTCGGCGCGTCCGTAACGTCCCATCGACGGGTAGTGGGTGCGCTATTGGCATTGCTACAGCGTATCTCGGCGCGTTGGACGTGTTGCCGGCGTGCCTGGACGCGTTGGCCGCGTGGTGTGGATGCGCTGCGGGCGCGTCCTAACGTGTTGCTGGCGGGTATGTACGCGTTGACACAGTACTAACGTGACACCAACGCACCGTCAATGCGCCGACAGCGCGCCGACAGCGTCCCGACAACACGCCGATGGCACGCTGGGAACCTGCTGGTGGGACTTTGACATGTTCTTCTGCCACGCGTCGAAACGCGTTGGCCGCGCGCTTATAGCACGCTACTAACATGCTGCGCCGCGTCAAACTTTCTCCCAAAGCGCCGAAGAGTTGGACGCGTGCTGACGGGTTGCAAATATTTTGCGCGTTGCCGGCGCGCCGGCGGAAACGTCGTAGTGTGACAGGGCCTTTAAACAACAACAAACAAACAAAAAATACATTGCCCACGAGACGGGGGATGGCTGAATGAGTTTTTTTTTTTTAATTTTTTTAATTTTTTTTATTGAGGCTGTATTTATACTGTCCATAGCATATAAGCCTGGGTATTCAGGCTTGTTTTCAATGCTGGCCAGCTGTAGTGTTGGTGTTGTCTTATCACGGGGGCCGGTGACGGGTTTATTCGGAGGGGGGGTGCGGAGTGTGATGGATGCTCATCTTCCCACGTTATGTTGAGCCCAGAATGGGAACGCCGAGACGAGAGAGTGGAGGCTCCGGTAACAATGCGCCTTCGTCGCACAGATAGTTGCAACCTGAGCGGGACGGGCCGGGCCTGGCCGATGAGATGATCGGGCCGGGCCGGACCGATGAGGCTGTCGGCCCGGCCGGTGTTGAGCGTCCGTCTCCCATTTTTGGTAGATCGTGGGATTCGAACCCGTGGGGTTCGAACCCTGGTCGAGTCAAACCAATGACTTAAATCTTGATACTTGTTGCTGCCTAGCCTGCTAGCCTGGCGCTCAGCATTAATAGGAATAGCGCAGTGCCAGGACATTTGTTCATGTGTTTGTTGTTTTATGTCCTAGCAACATCTAAGGTCATATCAGGACGTAAAGCTCCAACAACCAACCAACCGACCGACCCCATACATTGCCCGAAAGACCTGTTGCGACAACTAGTGTTATATACGCATGAACCTATTACTACTACTAGTAGTTGTACTACTACTACTGCTACTACTACTACTACTCACACGGTAAGAACGCAGTGGACCGTATCAGTATTGACGCTTCATTACACTTCAAGTCCTGCCAGCAGTGGTGCAACAGTGGGCTGCAGATGTTGTAAAATGGACTGTGATAGCGAGCCTATAAATAATGGCGGCTCATCTCTTTTTGAGTGTGTGTCTGTTCCATATTTTTAATGGGTCAAAACCATTAAAGATCTCATACACTGTGCGAGAGACTTCAAAGTTATGGATTGGACGTGGACATTATTATTTAAACTATTATGCATTATCCTAAATCGAAATCAAGAGGGACTGATAATAATCTTAATGCTGAAAAAGACACACTTTTAGAAGTAGTTATCAATGTGCATAATTAAATTTGAGATTCGTCCGCATTTGTAATGTAAGTTGCATTTAAATATTGAGCACTTGTTCTCAACAGCATGTAGATATAATTGTCCTGGGGGGTGTGATGAAAATGGGAAATATCGCGCCTCGAGCGGGAATCGAATCGAACCCACATCTCTTGTGTTTCTGGCCAGTGTACTAACCATTCCGCCACCTAGGCTCCCTGATGTCAGCACCCTACCCACGCCTACCTGTCTAGGTGGTTCCTTGGAACCGACAAGAAATATATGAACTGTGATGAACATTGTACACAACTTTGCATGGTGGGCAATGTGTGTCTGTGCACTGGTGTGTGTGTGGGAGGGGGGGGGGAGGGGGGGGGGAGCTGGGGGTTACCACCCATTAGCGGGCGGTCCCCGCCTCGTTCTTCAAGGAACAACACAAAAGAAACCTTCAGAGAAAACATGATGAAGTTCGAACTGTAATACAATTACCATCTACCAGGTTTACATTAATGGATATTGCCTATTGATGCAGTAAAGGGTTTATTCATCCGAAATCTTAAAAATATGATCAAAGATTCACACACACAAGAAAATCCCAACTACGCAGGGACATCAACAAAGCCCGACACCATCCACATTCCTTGTGGAATTATACAATCAAGCGGATGTCCGGGCTATATGTAACATATATAATTTTTCGGTGAGAATGGTACAGGTGTAGATGAAGGTTAACGAGGTCGATGCACCTTAGCTGCACTTAGAGATAATATATATTTAAAGCCGATAAGGAGGAGCGGAAAGGTAGCTCAGGCAGTAGAGTGTCCATCTGTGAATGCGTGGGTCATGCGATCGATCCTGCTCAGTGAACCCATTTGCAGTTGGGGCTATTTTCCGTGGTCCATAACTGGTTCATCAAAAGCTGTGGCATGTGCTGTCTCATCTGTGGGAAAGTGCATATAAAAGACCCCTTGCTGCTTATCGGAAAGAGTAGTCTATGTAGTGGAAGCGGGTTTCCTCAAAAAAAGAAATATGTCAGAATGACTATGTTTGACTTCCAATAGCCAATGATAAAAATAAATGTGCTCTAGAGGCATCGTTAAATAAAAGAAACTTTACTTTTAAAGCAGATAAGGCGCAACCAGAGACACACATACACACACCGCTAAAGACGACAGCAATGTTGTAGGTTTGTTTGTTTGTTGTTGTTTTACGTCCTAGCAACATCTAAGGTCATATCAGGACGGGTACCGACTTGTGACAGTGCACACTCATGGCGACTTTATAGTGCTGTCCCACTGGGAAACCAGGCACCATGACCTGGTATCCCACTCAGTCACATTATCCTGACACTGAGCACACCAGTCCTTGCCCTATCCTAATAATGCCGAGCGCCTGGCTAGGAAGTGACAAGTATCAATTTTAAAGTCATTGGTTTGACTCGACCGGGACTCGAACCCACGACCCTACGATCTACCAGCACGGGAGACGGACGCTCTAACTCATTCGGCCATCCCGTCTGGTGTAGGTAAACAATGTGCATGCACAACAACGCGCACTTCCGGTTCCTGGGAACACTCAGACCTCGCCGCTCGCTAACAAGTACCAGACGGGATGGCCGAATGAGCTAGAGCGTCTGTCTCCCGTGTTGGTAGACCATAGGATCGTGGGTTCGAACTCTGGTTGAGTCAAACCAATGACTTAAAAGCTGATACTTGTCGCTTCCTACCCATACGCTCGGTATTATAAGGACTGGTTTAGCTCAGTGTCAGGATAATGTGACTGAGTGAGATATCAGGTCATGGTGCTGGTGGCCTGGTCTCCCAGTGGGGCAGCACTATGAAGTTGCCATGAGTGCGCACTGTCACAAGTCGGTACCCATCCTGATATGAGCTTAGATGTTGCTATGACGTAAAACAATAAACAAACAAAGGCTAACAAGTAGAATAAAATACCGCAGGCAATGGCCGGACAAAAGAAAATGGCGCAATTGCGTGTCACACTTTTATGGCGCGTCCCGCTGGGGGCGCGCTACTGTCGCTGGAATCGTGGTGCCGGTGGGGGTGGGGTGGGCTGGGGATGGGTGTATATGTGTTGTGGGTGTGGTGTGGGTGGTGTGGTGGGTGTGATGGGTGTGGGGTGGGTGATGTAGGTAGTGGGAAGGGAAAGGTTCCCCGCTGGTGACTCTGCATGGGCCAGCCTCTGCAGGAATGCAGTGCCGACCGATGCCCGTGACCAGTGTAGTGTTCAAACGTATGCACTAAATCCACACAGCAAGGTGGAAGTCTGACGCCCGGCGTTCGGTGTTCGATTTGACTCACAGGGCAAAGAGGCTTATGATTTAAATGGAAAAGGTAGTGTGTATATATGTATATGTAAATATATACACCAGTAACTAGGTTTGATGTGTAGGATCAAGTCTAGGATAAGTGTTTTGGTTTTGACCAAATATTTTACTTTCATCGGATTGTGCAGTTTGAAGGATAGGTTTTGTTTTATTAACATCATGAACCTTTTATCAGTCATCGTGAATAATGCGGACATAGTCCATTCAAAATAACTTCCATTAAATATCGAACCGTGGAGACTGCCGTTTCCATAACAACATAGTGCTTACCCTTCCTATCTGCACTATAATCAAAATGTCTATTAAAAAAAAAACCTACCTAAATAAAGAAAAACCAAACCCAAAACACATAAAAAATGGAGTGCTCTACTGGTTGGTTGGTTGTTGGAGTTTTACGTCCTGGCAACATCTCAATTCATCTAGAATTTTATTTACCATGACCACACATTATGAGTTTTTTTTTTAATTCACGAGTGTCTATTGACACATAATTGATTGTATGCTTTTACATTATATGCAAAAGCGATGCTTGAATAAAAAACAAACAACTCTCACCGTGACTATGGCCTATGCTGCCGACAGCCTATGCGGCGTAAATAAACCACCAATCAATCAATCAATCTATGATCATATCAGGACGTGAGTGCTCTACTATTACTAATCTAAGTGTCTGAGCGGATGTATCGCTGACATTGCGAATGAAGTGTAGCTTAGGCTAGATTTGGGATCATCGAGCGAGAATAGTCGGCGAATTGTTACCAGAACGCCCCTACGCGGGTCTGATGTCCACTCAGTGGGCAGCGGAGTGATGAAAGCAAACCGGGCTCGGCGGGAAGAATTAAACAAAATCCTCGCTATCCTCGGGGCGGGGTCGGGGGCGTTGGGTGGGGGGTGGGTGTAGGGGGGACAGGGGGTGCGCTCACCCTCTGAGCCACAAGTGTATGCCGGATAACTACCCAGAGCAGTTAGTGCCCGCCATGACACCTCTAAGGGTTCCCGATTGTCAGCAGCGTGGAGTCCGCCTTGACCTTACCTTGACCTTACCTTGACCTTACCTTGACCTTACATTGACCTTACCTTGACCTTACCTTGACCACACCTTGACCCCCACCTTGACATGGCCTTGACCCCCACCTTGACCCCGCCTTGACCCACCTTGACCCGCCTTGACCGGCCTTGACCCCGCCTTGACCCCACCTAGACCCCGCCTGGATCCCGCCTAGACCCCGCCTAGACCCCCGCCTAGACCCCCGCCTAGACCCAGCCTTGACCTCATCTTGACCCCGCCTTGACCCTGCCTTGACCCCGCCTAGACCCCGCCTTGACCCCACCTTGACCCTGCCTTGACAGTCTTGACCCCACCTAGACCCCACCTAGACCCTCGCCTAGACCCACCTAGACCCCCTAAACCCCCGCCTAAACCCCCCCCCCCCGCCTTTAACCCCCGCCTGAGCCCTCCGCCTCGACTTCGCGATTGTCCGCTATATTGAGTTGGATAATTTGCAGGTCTGCACTGTATTTCGAGATTTAAATTGCAATATTACACGATCAGACCACACTGCAATTCTAATTCCACCCCCCCCCCGCGCACTTTGTCATAAACTGTTGCACGTGACGTCATAATGTTTAGAATAACGTTTAATACTTGTGTGTTATACAGGGATGTCAACTGCTCCAATTTTGGCTACTCTCTTCTAATATTGCGATTTCATGTGCAAATCTCCTGATTTTCACTCTAATTCACCTAAAAAGACCGACAGGTATGAAAGGCAAAATCAGCTACTTACACTTACAGCAGCTTAATGCCTAGGTCACAAATGCTTCAGGCGCCGTACGGTGCTGTGGTCTGCGGTGTGTCTTGCGGTTTATGCAAATGTTATCGCGTTGTGGCCTGCAGTTTATATCTCTTCACAAATCCTATGGTTTGTGTTGAATTTATACATGTATTTAATATACAAAAAAGTCATAACTTTCTTAATATTCATCACACAAATATGAATTTTCTAAAATATTGATAGTCATTTCATAACCTTGTCATTGATGTCAACAAAGGTGATTGTCCAGTGTTGTGAATTCTGGATTGCCAGTATTGTGGCCTGCGGCGTTACGATTTTTCGAAGTTAAGATAACTACAACTTAAAACAACCGCAACCCTTGCGGCGAGCAAAAAACCGCACGGTGACCACACAGTGACCGTAACACACCATGTGGTCACCGTACAGTCTGGCCGATGTGGCGACTTATGGTCGCCGCAAGCACGCCGTAACACATTTGTGACCGAGGCATAAAGATATCAGCAGCTCAAAAAGGCAAGCAGAGCCTAGAAAATGACACATAGACACATGGTGGGATACATGGTGGGACTAAATAATTATATTATATATTATATATTATATGATTATATTGTTATACTCTGTCATGATATATGTCCAACTGTCTTGTCGTCTATTTCCACACAAAAACTTATCTTCCTAATAAAACGTTTACATCTTCCTATTTTCGATCTCACAATGTTGGAATCTCTGTGTTATATTGTGAAGATACAAGACAGTTTATTTAAAGCCTCATGTTTCTGTCGTTGCAGGGTAGGTGTCCTAACTACTGGGTTGCTTAGGCTCTCCCCTACTTGTGCTGTGTGACGGTTTGTCTGGTGAGGTGAGTACTGTCTACTACAGTCTGTTCCACCTCTTGGAATACATCAATTATGATTGTATATACATATAAGAAAAAAATCGTCGTGAAGTGATCAACTGGTACTGGGACAGGAAGCACCTGCTGACCAGCTGTCTTTGCTTACCTGTCCCCACAAGCAATAGGGATCCATGCTGCTCCAACTGCACACAATATAGAACCTTCCGGAATCAGTACAAACCAATACAAACTCATCTGATCCGCCTATATAATATTTGCATAAAGTAAACATTTATACATACACACATATATATGCTGTATAAGAATTATACGAGTATAAACCCTGAATATTATATTATGCTAACACTCCAGTAATCGGATGGTTGAGCCTCGGACTACTCATCTACTGCTGAGGCTTCAACTCCGACGGTGGCGCCACCGCTCGCCTTCTCACTGTCCTACTCACTTAACGCCGAGAAATATATATATATATATGATACATAACGTATTATGTGAGTGTAACGCTATGGAAGGGAATAGTACTTATTATTATGATTATTGTTACACTGTGTAAGACACGACACTGTACCAGTGCACCATCTCGGCCCACCTCTCCTCAACCAGATGTTAACCAGTGTCAGTCGCACTGGAGGATTATACACACACGTAAATATATAAGCGGTTCGCTAACTTATATGAAGCGCACTCACCAACCACACAGCAGTTCACATCATATACATAGCATGCATCCTGGTCACGGATCCAACACGTAACTGGGCCATTGAGACATGGTAGCGAGAGTGGGGCTCGAACCATTGTTGGCTGCCATTACGGGGAGAGCGTCCTAACGACGATTTCACCACCTAGATTCCTTAATGGAGCCAACCTATCCGCTATCCTCACATATACCTCTGCATGTTAGGGCCGCTGGCTCGGTGAGGAGGAGGATGTGTGTGTGTTGGTGTATGTGGGGTTCTGAGGGTGTGTGTGGGTGTGTGGGTGTGTATGTGTCGGTATCTGTGGGTGTGCAGGTGTGTGTGTGGATGGAGGTGTTTGGTTCTCTGGATGTGTGTGGGTTGATGTGGTTCTGTGTGAGGATTGGTGTGGGTATGTCTGTGGGTGTGTAGGTGTTTGTGTGGGTGTGGATGTACAGGTATGTGTGGTTCTGAGGGGGTGTATGGTTGTGGGTGGGTGGATGTATGGATGAGTGTATGGGTATAGGTGTAGGTGTGTGTGTGGCTGTAGGTGTGTGTGGCTGTAGGTGTGTAGCTGTAGCTGTGTGTGGGTGTTGGTGTATGTTGGTCCTATGGGTTTGTGTGGGGGGTGTAGGTCGGTATGGTTCTGGGGGGTGTGGATGTGTAGGTATGTGGGGTTATGAGTGATTGTGTGGGTGTGTGGAATGTGAGTGTGACTGTGTGTGGCTATGTGTGTGTAAGTGTGTGGTTCTGAGGGTGTGTCTGTGTGTAGATGTGTGTGTAAGTGTGTGTGCTTCTGAAGGTGTGTCTGTGTGTAGGTGTGTGTGTGCAAGTGTGTGTGATTCTGAGGGAGTGTGTAAGTGTGTGTGGTTATGAGGGTGTGTCTGTGTGTAGATGTGTATGTAAGTTTGTGGTTCTAAGGGTGTGTCTGTGTGTAGATGTGTATGTAAGTGTGTGTGGGTCTGAGGGTGTGTTTGTGTGTAGATGTGTGTGTGTGTAAGTGTGTGTGGTTCTGAGGGTGTGTCTCTGTGTAGATGTGTGTGGAAGTATGTGTGGTTCTGAGGGTGTGTATGTGTGTAGATGTGTGTGTAAGTGTGTGTGGTCATAAGGGTGTGTCTGTGTGTAGATGTGTGTGTAAGTGTGTATGGTTCCGAGGGTGTGTCTGTGTGTAGATGTGTATGTGAGTGTGTGTGGTTCTGAGGGTGTGTTTGTGTGTAGATGTGTGTAAGTGTGTGTGGTTCTGAGGGTGTGTCTGTGTGTAGATGTGTGTGTGTAAGTGTGTGTAGTTCTGAGGGTGTGTATGTGTGTAGATGTGTGTGTAAGTGTGTGTGGTTGTGAGGGTGTGTCTGTGTGTAGACATGTGTGTGTGTAAGTGTGTGTGGTTCTGAGGGTGTGTCTCTGTGTAGATGTGTGTGGAAGTATCTGTGGTTCTGAGGGTGTGTCTGTATGTAGATGTGTGTGTAAGTGTGTGTGGTCATAAGGGTGTGTCTGTGTGTAGATGTGTGTGTAAGTGTGTATGGTTCTGAGGGTGTGTCTGTGTGTAGATGTGTATGTAAGTGTGTGTGGTTCTGAGGGTGTGTCTGTGTGTAGATGTATGTGTAAGTGTGTGTGGTTCTGAGGGTCTGTATGTGTGTATATGTGTGTGTAAGTGTGTGTGGTTCTGAGGGTCTGTCTGTGTGTAGATGTGTGTGTAAGTGTGTGTGGTTCTGAGGGTGTGTATGTGTGTAGATGTGTGTCTGTGTGTAGATGTGTGTGTGTAAGTGTGTGTGGTTCTGAGGGTGTGTCTGTGTGTAGATGTGTGTGTGTAAGTGTGTGTGGTTGTGAGGGTGTGTATGTGTGTAGATGTGTGTGTGTAAGTGTGTGTGGTTCTGAGGGTCTGTATGTGTGTAGATGTGTGTCTGTGTCTAGATGTGTGTGTGTAAGTGTGGGTGGTTCTGAGGGTGTGACTGTGTGTAGATGTGTGTGTGTAAGTAAGTGTGTGTGGTTATGTGAGTGGATGAAGCCTACTGCATTATTTTACTCATGATCCTATCGTAACCGCCAGGAGAAATCAGCGATCACGTGTGGTGGGCGCGTCGGCACTTCTCTCATCACGTGACTGGGCACGTGACGGGCGTGTGTGCGCGCGCGTGTGTGTGTGTGTGGGGGGGGGGGGCTGGCTGTGACGTATACCATTCACGTTGATGAGCCGTCCTTCCGCTGTTGACGCCGGCAACTTTGTCTAATGGATCAGGTATTCCCTCACCATCCCCCGCCCGCCCCCCCCCCCCCCCCCCCACCCCCCACGCCGCCACCGGCATATTGTGGATGGGAGGGAGGGTGAAAGGGGTAGGGGGAGGGGGTGTAGGGGTGTGGGTGTTGGTGTGGTGGACGCGCTTAAACTAACAATGGACCAGGATCTTAAAGGGGCACATGTTTGTTAGGAACTGAGCAATGAAAGGTAGGTAATGCGCCTGTGTGTTTGCACCGGTGTGTGTTTACCCACGCGTGTGCTTTTGGTGGGTGGGGAGGTATGGGGCAGTGGTGGTGGTGGTGGGGGGGGGGGGAGGTGTATTCAGATTGTTGCATTTAGCGTTTAAGAAACGTGATGAAGTTACACTGCACACTGATTTGGATGACTGGTGAAAAGTCGACAGACCAAACATTGCAGAGGATTGTAACCAGTTGAACTTGGCGCGTAAGTGTAGTCGTTTTCATTTTGCTGTCTGTGATATATATAATGATATATATAATTTATATATATACATGTAGATTCATCATCATCATCATCATCATCATCATGCTGTCGGTCGCAATGCAACAAAGACTGCTTTCATTACTTGACTGCCACTCTCCATTTATCAGTAGTTGTGTTGTGTTGCGTTGTGTTCCTCCTAGCTGATTTTCCGCTGTCGATGGAAGATGAGCTCGAGCAGCCCGGTCGTTGGTAACCTGGGCGATGACCGAGCCGGTATGGTGTTTTGTGCGGTTGTACATTTCATGAAAGCTGCCTGCAAAAGTGTTGGAGTGCTGCTGGCTTTTGCAAGTTACCAGCGGGACTCTCTTGGGGAGAAAATAGAGGTTTCACACCAGCAAGAACATGTCAAGACAGGCCCAAAACTATTTGTCCCTGCAGTGGCTGGTCGGGAGATGTTGGGAGTTCCATACATCAACCGCCCTTAATGCTGCCACAGTGACATGGTTTTCTGTTTAGGGTTTGCTCCCTTAGCCTCCGGTTCTGTCAAGAACCTGTACCACAAGGCAGTGGTTTACAACTCTGCAGGGCAGGGGTGTCAAACTCGCTGAGGTATTGCAAGACCTGCAATACCTGCAATACCTGCATACCATATATACCACATTATGCGTTATCAGGTTATTTACCAAATATCCACTTTGAACAAGTTAAACTCTCAAATTTCTAGTTGCTGCTACGGCTAGATGAATGGAGTGACATGATACACAATGGCCTTTGATACATCATATGGCCTTTAATACAATATGGTGCCTTTAATACCACGTGCCCTTTAATACACCAGATAACCTTTAACACAACATGTGGCCTTTGATACCCCGTTCGACCATTAACACATTATGTTGGATTCCCGTCATAGTACCCCTTTAACACACCATGTGTCCTTTAATATACATATTTACATACACCATTTAACCTTTAATACACCACAATACTTTAATGCGCCATATTAACTTCCTGCCATAGTACTCCTTTAATACACCACATGGTCTTCCATCCTTTGTTATTCCCATTATACACCACGTGCACCTTTAAATATCACCCGAACATAACCATGACAACGTATTGTCATACAACTAAAGGCGGCAGTTGTGGGCTTACTTTGATATGTATGGATGCTAAGTCATTTATTTCCCCATTATCATGCCTTACAGTTCCTTACTGTAAATCTAATATTACAGCACCGGGAGAAAAATCCAGAGCCCTGCCATATAGAATAATCAGCGCATCGACTGTTCCTTTGCAGAAGTTGTTTTTTAATTGTTTCAATATTTTAAAATCAGCATACACCACAAACAATGCTCCCTAAAACCATTATAATCTAAATCAAAGCGATAAACACAGCACATTCCAGCACCATTAAGGCCGAAAGTGCCAGGGTAGTGTTTTCCTTATTCCATGCACCTGATGTGTGCCACATTTTTATTCCGTCATTAAATATCGTCTGCTGCCGTTAAATGTCGTCTGCTGGAGCCGTAACGACTCCTACAGACGACATTTAAATACCCATTTAAAGACGCCGACCAGGTCATGACAAATGGAACACTTTTCAGTCATTATCATTGCTGTGCAAGTTTTAAGTTTTCAATTCATTGGCAGACGACATTTTGCCGAAGCAGACGACACAACACTTTTAGTGGTGGGAGTGGATGGGTTAAAGGTGCCAACTGAGATGCGCGTGTGGGTGCAGTGTTATTGAGCCTCCACGGTCTAATGTGGTTCGACAGTAGCAGGCTATGGGCGGGCTCTTTAGCGTGCATCCCCTGGAGGAAAGGGCCCAAAAAGGACCCTAGTGTTTCTCGTCTGTTCCGCCAGGGGAACGCGGCATTAGGGGTAGGTGGCGTGTCAACATTATGCCTGTGTTGGTGTGTGTTGGTGTGTGTGTTGGCGCGTGTGTGTTGGTGTGAGTGTTGGTGTGTATGTTGGTGTGTGTTGGTGTGTGTGTTGGTGTGTGTGATTGTGTGTATTGGTGTGTGTGATGGTGTGGGTGTCGGTGTGTGTGTTGGTGTGTGTGCGTTGGTGTGTGCGTTGGTGGTGTGTGTGTTGGTGGTGTGTGTTGGTGCATGTGTTGGTGCATGTGTGTGTGATTAGTGTGTGTGTGGTTGAATATAATGTGTGGTGTGTGATGGTATGGTTGTGTATTTGTGTCGGTGTGTGGCTTTGTGGTTGCATGTGATTGTATGTGTGATTGTATGTGTGATTGTATATGTGGCCGTGTGAATTCCTCTTTGTGTGGCTTTGTGTGTGCGTGAGTGAGTGTTGTATGTGTTGTGGGTGTGTGGGTGTGTGGGTGTGTGGGTTTGTGGGTGTGTGGGTGTGTAGGTGTGTGGATGTTGTGGGTGTGTGGTGTGTGGGTGTGTGGGTGTGGTGTGTGGTGTGTGGTGTGTGGGTGGTGTGTGTGTGGTGTGTGGGTGTGTAGGTGTGTGGATGTTGTGGGTGTGTGTGTGGGTGTGTGGGTGTGTGGGTGGGTGGGTCAGGTACCGCCTTGTGACGGTGCATACTCATGGTGACTTTATAGTGCTGCCACACTGAGAGATCAAGTCGCCAGCATCGTGACCCAATATCCCACATTACCCTGACACGGAGACAACCAGTCCTTGCTCTATCCTAATACAGTATAACCCTGTTAAACCAAACTTGAAGGGACCCTATACATTTGTTTGGATTAATTGATCATTGGTTTAACCGAGCTTTTGCTTCGACATTGACTTTGAGTAAGCGTGTATTGCAATGTAATGTACAATGTATGTGGACACTTTGATTATTGTTTTGTATGTATGTTAAACCAAGCTCGGTTAAACCAAACGATCGCTTAATCCAAACTTTTTTCGCCGGAGCGGCGAAATATTACCATTTAGCATATAAAAAAAAGTTGGTGGGGTCTCAGATGACCGTATAACCACATGAAAGTTTTGTTTAACCATACTGGAATGGCCTGGGCTCCGACAATTTTGGATTAACCGATAATTTGGATTAACCGACTTTGGTTTAATCAACTTCTTTTATATGATAAATGGTAGTATTTTCCCGGGCCGCCGAAAAAAGTTTGGATTAACCGATCGTTTGGTTTAACCGAGCTTGGTTTAACGGGGTTACACTGTAATACTGAATGCCTGGCTAGGAAGTGACAAGTATCAATTTTGCAAGTCATTGGTTTGACCCGACCTTCCGCACAGGAGGCCTGCGCTCTACCGATTCGGCCACCGCGTCCGGTGGGTGTCTGTGGGCGTCAAGTTAAGTAGGTGTATGTTTGTGCGGGTGTGGGAGACTTGTTGGATACAGTAACCATGTATCACCTAAAGCCCTAACCACATGGCTGATAACTTCGATACCGGGTTGTGAACACATATTTCCCACTTAGCGCGAGATAGTTAACTTCTGCTTGGGTCACATATCATGCTGCCGCTGTACGGTTCTGTGGTCTGCTGTCTATGGATGGGTTTTTTACTAACTGTATGGTGTTGCGGGCTGCAGTAGAACTCTTCACAAATCGTAAGGTGTCCGTACGTCAATCAGTGCCCATACTTTTTTCCCCGCCGCCGCAACAAGGTTTCTTGTGGCCACCACATGATTGAAGTCACCGTACGGCGACCGTACGGTCACGGTACGGTCACCGTACGGTCACTTTGCAATACTCTATGGGGAGCGTGCGGCCTATGGCCTTATGTTTTCTGAATAAAATTGTATGTCAAGTTAAACAAATCGCCACTCCTTGCTGTGAGCAAAAAACGGTACGGTCGCCGTACGGCCACCGTTTCCAACCGTACGATCACTTAGCCGTTGCCGCATTGGTCACTCATGGCTTACTCACTCCTTTCTGCTCAAGGGAGAGCCTCCTCCCGAATGCATTGGGTGTCAGTCACCACTCACGCTCAAATACATATGATTAAACTGCGTAGATTTTGTGGCCTTGCGCCAACAATTTTACAGCGCAAACACCATGCATGATCTTTCAACTAATGTAAAAGAAGAAGCGATCCTAGATTTGTTGAGGGTGGCAGGACTATACCGCCTGATATAGTTCATTAAAACAATTTCACCAATTTATCTAGTATTTTACCTGGCTTCAAATTTGTTGTGATTATAATTGTGAGCCTTTGACTTCAAAAGTATCTCGGGACACATAGTTGATATATATGCTTTTACATTCTCTGTAAAAGTGATGACCTAATAATAATATGACAGCATAAGATCTGAACAATTCTCGCCGTGATTATGGCCTTTGCTGCCGACACGGCGTTAAGCAATCACCACTAACTAACTAACTAACTAACGGTTTTGCCAATTTGGTGACTTATGACCCCCGCAAACACACCGTAGGCCATTTGTGACTTAAGGCCCAGTCACACCTTGCCGGACTGGGGAGCCGGACGAGACCCGGACACTGTCCGGTACTGGACGGCGATGTCCGGTACCCATCCGGCGGTGTCCGGTGGTGTCCGGCGGTGTCCGGTACAAGTCTTGAACATGCACAAAACTTCTACCGGACACCGCAGGACTGATGTGTCCGGTTGGTATCCGGTTTGTCCAGTACATGTCCGGTACCCATCCGGTACCCATCCATACATGTCCGGTAGCCATCCATTGGTGTCCGGTCTGTCCGTTTTGTCCGTTACATGTCCGGTACCAATCCGTTACATGTCCGGTTCTCGTCTGGTACTCGTCCGGTACATGTATGGTACATGTGTGGTATGTGTACGGTACATGCACGGTACATGTACGGTACATGTATAGTACTTGTCTGGTCGCCCGGTGCCAATTGACCCAATTCCGCTCCATTTCGATACATTTTGTGTACCGGAGAGCACCGGACTAGACAATTCTTTGTCCGGTGGTCTCCGGTACTCAGTCCAGCAAGGTGTGACAGGCGCATTAGGCATTCTCAGTTAGACCACATCGTCAGCCGTCTCTGATCATATGCACATACTACATACATTTGACTACTGAGGTGAAATTAAGGGTTTGCTCCCTTGCACTCCTCCCAGTGACATGCCAAGTGTGTGCCACACACGCACCATATGTCTATGATTTACTGTATTTACTCAGTCCACTTACACACATACATGTCTATACCAGACAGGATGGCCGAATGAGTTCAGTGTCTGTCTGTCGTTTTGGTAGATCGTGGGATTCGAATCCACTGCTTCGAACCATGGGTAGAGTCAAACCAATGACTTACAAATCTATACTTGTTGCTTCCTAGCCAGGCACTCAGCATTATTAGGATAGGGCAAGGACTGGTTGGCTCAGTGTCAGGATAATGTGACTGAGTGGGATATTATTAGGTCATGGTTCTGGCAGCATCATTTCCCAGTGGGGAAACGCTATAAAGTCACCATGAATGCGCACTGTTACAAATCGGTACCCGTCCTGATATGACTTTAGGTGTTGCTAGGACGTGCACAAGTCGGTACCCATCCTGATATGACTTTAGGTCTTGCTAGGACATGCACAAGTCGGTACCCATCCTGATATGACTTTAGGTGTTGCTAGGACGTGCACAAGTCGGTACCTGTCCTGATATGACTTTAGGTGTTGCTAGGATGTGCACAAGTCGGTACCCATCCTGATATGCCTTTAGGTGTTGCTAGGATGTGCACAAGTCGGTACCCATCCTGATATGACTTTAGGTGTTGCTCGGACGTGCACAAGTCGGTACCCATCCTGATATGACTTTAGGTGTTGCTAGGATGTGCACAAGTCGGTAGCTGCCCTGATATGACTTTAGGTGTTGCTCGGATGTGCACAAGTCGGTACCCATCCTGATATGACTTTAGGTGTTGCTAGGACGTGCACAAGTCGGTACCCATCCTGATATGACTTTAGGTCTTGCTAGGACGTGCACAAGTCAGTACCCATCATGATATGACTTTAGGTGTCGCTAGGACGTGCACAAGTCGGTACCCATCCTGATATGACTTTAGGTGTCGCTAGGACGAGCACAAGACGGTACCCATCCTGATATGACTTTAGGTGTCGCTAGGACGAGCACAAGACGGTACCCATCCTGATATGACTTTAGGTGTTGCTAGGATGTGCACAAGTCGGTACCTGTCCTGATATGACTTTAGGTGTTGCTCGGACGTGCACAAGTCGGTACCCATCCTGATATGACTTTAGGTGTTGCTAGGATGTGCACAAGTCGGTACCCGTCCTGATATGACTTTAGGTGTTGCTCGGACGTGCACAAGTCGGTACCCATCCTGATATGACTTTAGGTGTTGCTAGGACGTGCACAAGTCGGTACCTGTCCTGATATGACTTTAGGTCTTGCTAGGACGTGCACAAGTTGGTACCCATCCTGATATGACTTTAGGTGTCGCTAGAACGAGCACAAGTCGGTACCCATCCTGATATGACTTTAGGTGTTGCTAGGACGTGCACAAATCGGTACCCATCCTGATATAACTTTAGGTGTTGCTAGGACGTAAAACCCCAACAAACAAACTGTCGGGAGTGACGCTGGGTGTGTTCGTGGCGATCAATACCCTCTGATTGGTTTCACACAGGTGGGTGATTCTATTTTCACACCATAGCCACCTTTCCGCGCTTCCACCACCGATCCAAACACGCAAATAAACCACTTCAACTCAATTAAACAATATCCTTAAAATATAAGAATAAGGTGTGATCAATCTTTGGAACATTCCTCTAGAGCGGGACTCAAACCCACATCATTGTCATTCTGGGTCAGGATAGACTATCATAATTGACCATCCGTGTTCCATAATGGACTCAAACCCACATCGTTGTCATTCTGTTGCAGGCAGTACTTTCATAATTGACTGTCAATCTTCCTTAATGGACTAAAACCGAGATCTCTGGTCAGTGAGGTACTATCATAATTGACTGTCAATACTGTACTAACCAGTCCTTGTCCTATCCTATTAACCAATGACTTATAAAATTGATACTATTTGCTTCTTAGCCTGGCGCTCGGCATTATTAGGATGTGGCAAGGACTGGTTGGCTCGGTGTCAGGATAATGTGACTGAGTGGGATACCAGGTCATGGTGCTGATGGCTTGGTATCTCAGTAGGGCAGCACTATAAAGTGGCCATGAGTGCATATTGTCAAAAGTTGGTGCCTGTCCTGATATGACCTTAGAAGTTACAAGGACATAAGACTCCAACAACCAACCAAGCCTCCACCTGGTGAGGTGAGTGCAGCTCACTACACCTGTAAAACCACGTACCTGTAAGATATGCACTCTGAAATAGGACTGAAATAGCCTCTTCGTGTAGCCCATCTCTAAGATATATATATGTATATATATATATATATATATATATATATATATGTATTGTATGTGTAAGTTGTGGGTATAAATTACCTTAACCTAATACACTTTTCTGAATGGCGATTCCTATATGTGGGGTGACATTTAGGAGTCAGCATTATTTCCCACAAGACTAAAGGAATGTCATCCTGGTTGTGTAGAGGTGTGTGTGTGTGGAGGGGAGGGGGTCGTGCGTTGCAAGTCCAGGGGCGATATGTGAGGGTGTAGTGTTGTTTGGGGGGTGTGGGGCTGTGGGTGTGAGTGAGTTATTCTTTTGGGGGTGGGGGAAACTACGTGTTGCAGACTTAGTGGCGAGATGCTAAGTTATCATATACAGGTTAGGAACAAACTTGAAAATTAAAAACAAACTAATATAGAAACTACTAACACCCAAAACCGCGAAGGTTGGCCCGAGAAAGATCAGGTAAAGACTCCTGAGTGTGGGACCAGACCAATCAAGTATCACAGCTGTCCAGCATTGAAAACAAGCACCCTCACGGGAGCTTATACGTTATGGGCAGAATAAAAAACTTGTCATAAAAAAAATATTAAAAAAAATGTGGGTGTAGGTTTGTTTGTGGTGTGTGGGGTTGGAGTGTGTGTGGGGGTACTATGTGTGGCAGACATAGTGGCGACATGTGGGGGTGTGTAGGGATGTTTGGGGGCTGTGGGGTTTGGGCATGTGGGGTTGGGGCGTGTGGGGTAGGGGTGAGTGTGTAGGGTGGGGAACTATGGCCGTAATCGATTAACACAACCCGGGCGACTCGGGTCACCCGAATCGTCAAAATTTCAAATCGAGCGCCGCGAGTGGAGTCGAGAAATACACGTGCCGTGTGCAAAACGATCCGACCCCATTAACCCACCTCTTGGCTGGGGTTTCCTAGGAGCGATGATGTCACATCTGTGCTGGTACCTGTATGATAACAGCTACCGGTACAACTCCTACGTGTTGTTTTATTAAAAAAAATTTAATAACCCAGATTTTCAGCTTTTGGAATCATAAAATACTTTAAATCCTATTTTGCTGTATTTCTATCGGTTCTTGAAAAAAATATATTAAGTTTCAAATTAAGCCAACATTTTGTCCACCTTGAGCGTATTCGTTTATTCAACCCGAGTCTGTAGGATGTGCGCATGCACCAAAAAGTGTCTAGGGTGACCCGAGTTGATTAATCGATTACGCCCTTTGTGTTGCAGAGTTAGTGGCGATATGTGGGGGTTCAGGGGTTTTCGGGGGGGGGGGGTGAATGAGGGTTTTTTGTTGGTGTTTTTTTTGTTGCAGGGTGACTATATGTTGCAGACTTAATGGCGATATGTCGGGGGTGTATGGATGTTTGGGGTGTGTGCGGGATGGAGGTGAGTGTGTGGGGGGAACTAGGTGTTTCAGACTTAGTGGCGAAATGTGGGGGTGTATGGATGTTTAGGGTGTGTGGGGGTGGGGAGGAGTGAGTGTGGGTGTGTGCGGGAACTATGTGTTACAATACAGACTTAGTGGCGATATGTGGGGGCGTAGGGATGTTTGGGGTGTGTGGGGTACGGGTGAGTGTGTGGGGGTGGGGAACTATGTGTTGCAGAGTTAGTGTCGATATGTGGGGGTTCAGGGATTTTCGGAGTGTGAGTGAGTGAGTTTAAAAAAGAAAATATTCGGGGGGTTGTGTGACGATGTGTTGCAGACTTAGTGGCGAAATGTGGGGGTGTATGGATGGACTAGAGGATGGAACTATTGATTGATTGATGGATGTTTAGGGGGGGTGTGGGTGAGGAGGTGTGAGTGTGTGGGGGAACTATGTGTTGCAGACATGTGGGGTTAAAGGGATATATGGAGTGTGTGGGTGGTGGGGGGAGACTATAAAGTTGCCACGAGTGCGTATTATCACAAGTGCGGTACCCTGCATGATGACCTTAGACGTGGCTAGGATGTAAAACCACAATAAAGAAACAGAGATACCTCCCACTGTCGTAAATGCCACCAGGGCAGCAAACCCCAAACACCTAAAAGAGCCGACAAAACGGTGTAAGTCACCGTCCTTATCATCATTATTTTACTAACATTATTATTAGTATGCAGGTATTGCAGGTATAGCAATACCTCAGGGAGTTTGACGCCCCTGCCCTGCAGAGTTGTAAACCACTGCCTTGTGGTACAGGTTCTTGACAGAACCGAAGGCTAAGGGAGCAAACCCTAAACAGAAAACCATGTCACTGTGGCAGCATTAAGGGCTGTTGATGTATGGAACTCCCAAATCTCCCGACCAGCCACTGCAGGGACAAATAGTTTTGCGCCTGTCTTGACATGTTCTTGCCGGTGTGATACCTCTATTTGCTCTCCGAGAGAGTGCAGCTGGTGACTTGTAAAAGCCAGCAGCACTTCAACACTTTTGCAGGCAGCTTTCATGAAATGTCGACCAACTCATGGATCCAACTCTCACAGCAGAGAGCTAAATGGAGAGCGGCAGTCAAGTAATGAAAGCAGTCTTTGTCGCATTGTGACCGACATGATGATGATGATGATGACTATTATTATTATTACCAAGAAAGTTTTGTACTGACACCTTACACACACTGCTCGCTCGTAATATGCCACACTGCATCATCTTCTGGATCTTTTAGGTTTAGATCGTTTTTTTGTTGTTCTTAGTTTGCTTAGTTACTCCCATGTGATGAGAACGCCTTAAATTACCCTGCTGAGTAGTACAACTATAATCCAACCAGGAGGGAGGATGGGGGAGGGGGCTACTCTTTATAAAAAAAAAAAATATATATATACATGTATATTATTAAAATAAAAAGGTGCTCAGACGACAAAAACAGTGTAAGTCACTGCCACTATCATCATTATTATTATTATTATTATTATTATTATTATTATTATTATTATCATTATTATTATCATTATCATTGTAATTATCATTATCATTATCATTATCATTATTATTATCATCAAAACTTCATAGCGGCGCCTTTCGCACACTGCTCGCTCATAATATGCCACACTGCATTCTCTTCTGGATCTTTTTGTTTTAGATCGGGTTCCCCCCCTGTTTTGTTTACTTACCCCCTGTGATGATGAGAAGGCCTTAAATTACCATGATGAGTAATACAACTATAATAATAAATCCAGGAGAGGAGGGGAGAACTCTATTAAAAAAATATATATATAAAAATAAATTTAAAAAATAAATAAAGAAAGGTGGTCCTTGATTAAAATGTGCATAAGCTTCTTTCCACTGAAACAAGCCTTCTTATTCCTTAGGACAAACAAAACCCGATCCATTTCCATCGGCACCAAGACGGAGCGGTCCACCGAGACTGGAAAAGCAGCCTCTGAAAACCAACAATATCCGCCCCTCCGTCGCGCCCCCCCCCCCTACCTCCCCTTCCATTTTAAATTTGGAATAATCCAACAGCAGGGGGAGGGGGCGGAATTGAACGATATGACGCCAGCGAGCGGGGCGATATTATTCAGTGTGGACAAAAAATCTTTAAAAATGTTTTTTAAAGAAGACAAAAAAGAAGAAGAAGAAAGACAGCTCACACACAAAAAGTTGTGGTAATTCTAGGAGGGAGAGAGTTGGATGGAGTGTGGATGGGTGTGTGAGTGAGTGAGTGGGTGGGGAAAAAAGGGGAAACTGGTTCTATGGGTTTCTGTTCAGAGGTAGAGATGGCGCTCGATGTGAGTGTGTATGAGTGTGAGTGTGGATTCTGGACACGTCGCGGTGTGGCGCTGTGTGTGTGTGGGGGGGGGGGGGAGGCGGGAGGGGGGTAGGAGGCGGAGGGGAGGGGAATCCCGCTGCCCTTTTCTGGTTGGACAGCAGTGCTCTGTCACCGTTATTGTGTTACTGTCGGCTCGGATAGATGATTAGAGTCAGTATGCATTATGTAAAAGGTTGAACTACTCCGCCTCCAGCGCGCCACGCGCCCAGATCTACGCACCATTATCAATCTTGGTCCGTCGCGTAATGCGCGTGATGGTCCTGCGCGCTCCCCTGGGGAGGGGAGGGGAGGGGGTAGGGGATGGGGGTAGGGGATGGGGAGGGGAGGGAGAAGGGGTGTGGTCTCCTACTGTCCTGTCCCTGCGTCCCATCTCAGCGTTGTGCCATCCGATCTCTATTCCCCCCCCCCCCCCCCCCCCCCCCCCCCGTCACCCCACTCCAGGACCAGACGGGATGGCCGAATGAGTTAGGGCATCCGTCCCCCGTGTTGGTAGATCGTGGGGTCGAACCCTGGTCGAGTCAAACCGATGACTTAAAAATGTATACTTGTCGCTTCCTAGCCAGGTGCTCGGCATTATTAGGATAGGACAAGGACTGGTTCGCTCAGTGTCAGGATAATGTGACTGAGTGGGATATCAGGTCATAGTGCTGGTCGCCTGGTCTCCCAGTGGGGCAGCACTATAAAGTCCCCATGAGTGCGCACTGTCACAAGTCGGTACCTGTCCTGATATGACCTTAGATGTTGCTAGGTAGTAACACAACAACAACTCACCCCACTCCCTCTCCCTCCGCCCCTCCCCCGCCTCTCCTCCTCCCTCCTCCTGCCTCCAGCCTCCTGCCTCCTCATGCCTCCTCCCGCTTCCTCCTGCCTCCTCCTGCCTGCTCCATCCCAGTTCCTCTCCCCTCCCTCTCCCCTCCCTCTCCCCTACCTCTCTTCTATCTCTCCCCTACCTCTCCCCTACCTCTCACCTCCCTCTCACCTCCCTCTCCCCTCTCTCTCCCTTCCCTCTCCCCTCTCCCCCCCCCCCTCCCCTCCCTCTACCCCTAACCTCCCATACCCTCTCCCCTCCTCCCTCCTCCCTCCTCCTCCCCCCCCCCTCCCTCCCCCTCCTTCCCCCTCCTCCTCCTCCTCCCCTCCCCTCCCAGACCCCCCTCCCTCCTACTCCTTCCTCCTCCTCTTTCTCCACCTCGCCCC
This sequence comes from Branchipolynoe longqiensis, assembly GCA_030323885.1. NCBI lineage: Eukaryota > Metazoa > Annelida > Polychaeta > Phyllodocida > Polynoidae > Branchipolynoe > Branchipolynoe longqiensis. The sequence continues at coordinate 93,971,743 of CM059190.1, read as the reverse complement.
AACTCTACCCCCCCCCCCCCCCCACCCCCCCCGCCATACCTCGACACACCACTGTCCCAAACACATACAATGTTGTCAGGACGCCACCAGAAACTATTGCCAACTCATTCGGTGCACAACTCCCAGCCCACCGTTACTTTACTCCATGGATACTCCTCGCGGAGTACTATCTGACTGTGACCCCCTTTCTGACGCCCCGCCCTCCTACCTCCCCCCCCCCCCACATCTATCCAGCTAGATCCACCCCCGGATGTCACTAGATCTTTACATGTTCCCACTAGATAACATTCTCAAGCATTACCTCACTGGGTCCAAGCCACCGCCTGAGCTGATTTCACTAGACCTTGACATAATTTCACTAGATCCTTAAAGAGTAATAGTATCTCACTAGATCATAATAGTATCTCACCAGATCCTGACATTACCTTAGCAGCTCCTCACCTTATCTCATAATGTTCTGACCTCATCTCATTAGGTCATGACCATATCTAACTAGATCCTGACCATATCAGGTTTTTACTGTATCTTACGAAGCCATATCCATGCCTGACTAGATCCTATAATTGTATCAGTAGACCTCAGCCTAGTCTCACTAGATCCTGACCCTATCTCACTAGATCCTGACCCTATCTCACTAGATTCTGACCCTATCTCACTAGATGATGATCATATCTCACTAGATGCTGACCATATCTCACTAGATCCCGACCATATCTCATTAGATCCTGACCATATGTCACTATGCTTTAACTTTATCGTACTAAATCATAACCACATCTCACAAGGTCCTAGGATTGTCTCCCTAGATCCGGACCTTCTCTCCTGACCATATCTCACTAGATCCCGACCATATCTCAGTAGATCCTGACCATATCTCACTAGATTCTGACCATAACTCACTAGATCCTGACCATATCTCACTAGATCGTGAAATATCTCACTAGAGCTTGACCATATCTCACTAGATCCTGACCATATCTCACTAGATCCTGACCATATCTCAGTAGATCCTGACCATATTTCACTAGATCCGGACAATATTTCACTAGATCCGGACAATATCTCACTAGATCCTGACCATATCTCACTAGATCCTGACCATATCTCACTAGATCCTGGCCATATCGCAGTAGATCCTGACCATATCTCACTATGCTTGAACTATATCTTACTAAATCATAACCACATCTCACAAGGTCCTAACGTTGTCTCCCTAGATCCTGACCGTGTCTCCCTAGATCCTGACCATAACATGCTAGATGTATTCATCATATAACTAAATGCTTGCTTTACCCCACTTGGTGTCTTCCCTTCCTCCCTAGATAACATGATCCATTCATCTAAGTTAATATCCTGGAGGCTCACCTTCTCCTATTCGATACTGAATTCATCTCACTAGATCTTCTTCTTATTTCACCAGATGACATCACCATCTGTAAGGCCCATATCCGCATATCAATGCAGCCCCACTCCATCCCTCTAGATCAGAATGAGCGCGTCCGGCTAAACTCAGAGCGGAGTGGTGTATCGGTATGTGGTGTTGGCTAAAGCTAAGATTCCTTACACGCGGTATGCGGTATGCGGTATGGGAATGCGGCAACAAATCGAAACGCCTTGAAGTCAATGGGCTACGTCCCTTACACGTGGTATGCGAATGCGAATGTGAATGCAAATGCGTCAACTCGATCGGTCCCTGTAGCGATCGGTGTGGCATGCGGCATGCGGCACGCGGTATGCGAATAGAAACATCAGTCGCACTTGTCCATTAGTTTTAGACTAGGAGAGGCGACTGATCATTACAGAACGGTCACACACAGGGGTGCTGAGGGGAAACATATGGTAGTGGTGGTGGTGGGGAGACGCTTGCCGCATACTGCGTAGAAGGAATCCTCTCATTTGCATACTGCATACCGCATGCTGCATGCCGCATACCGCATACCACATAGAAGGAATCTTAGCTTTAGAGGAAAAGTCTCGCAGTTGGCATGGTTACATCACAGTGTAGAGTGCATATATGCTAGGGTTGACGTTGATATGTTATCGAGTATTATAGACATACAGGATTGATAGTTAGTGGTGATTGCTTAAGGCCCTGTCACATTATGGCATATGGCGGGAGCGTATTGAAAACCTACCTAGGTCCTGCGCGTGCCGGCCTATGATGACATTTGGTGACCTTTCGGGTGGTTTTGAGCGTATGTGGAACCTACGAGGAGCGTACGAGGAGCGTATGAGGAGCGTATGGGAGCGTATGGGAGCGTGCTGTGACATTTTTTGACAGTATGGGCCATACGCCCTCATAGGTCGGTTTTTTTTTAGCATGCACAACAAAATTTGGACGGACGGATTTATGAAAGCGTATGGCGGCGTATGCCTCATACGCTTCACATACGCCGGCATCTGGCGGCATCTGGCGGCGTATGAGTAGCGTATGAGTAGCGTATGAGTAGCGTATGCGTAGCGTATGAGTAGCGTATACGGCGTATGCCGACGTATATGACGTAACGCGCTTACGCCGCCATACGCTCCCGCAAAAAACCCTAATGTGACAGCCCCTTTAATGCTGTGTCAGCAGCAAAGGCCATAATCACGGAGAGAAGTGTTCAAATCTTATTCTGTGGTATTATTATCAGGACATCGCTTTTACACAGAATGTAAGCACACACAATCATCTTTGTGACAAGAGGCACTATTGAAGTTCAGAATTACAAAACCAATTTTGAGGCCAAATAAAATTTCTGATAACAATTGAAGTTGGCGTTCTTCTTTAATTGAGACAAACAGGTGGATGTATGCAAGATACAGAGACTTGGTGTACTTTCTCTCTGTCTCCTCTTGAAGATTTATACTGCCCATCATGGATAAGTCTGAATAGACTTGTTTTCACCATTAGACAGTTTGGCGATAGAAAGCCCAAGCCTACACTTTTACCGACCCGAGGGATTTTTAACCTCCCACACCACATAGACATGGCATGAGAGCAACAGGCCTTTGATGACGCTGTAAGTTAGCCACAGCGGTGGAAATCCAAATTTGGCAAAGGTGGGGGCACAGGGAATCGAACCACCGACTGGTTGAATTGGTTGTTTGTTGGAGGTTGACATCCTGGCAACTCTAAGGTCATATCAGGATGAGTACTGGTTAGATTACCTACATTACCATACAGGGAACGGGACATAGCTCCGGCGGTAGAGTGTCCACCTGTGAAGGTGTGGGTCATGCGATTGATCCTGCTCAGTGGACCCATTTGCAGTTTGGGCTATTTTCCGTTCCAACTAGTGCTCCAGAACAGGTTCATCAAAAGCTGTGTTATGTGCTCTCCTGTGTGTGGGAAAGTGCATATAAAAGACCCCTTGCTGCTTATTGGAAAAAGTAGCCTATGTGGCAGTAGTGGGTTTCCTCAAAAGAAATATGTCAGAATGACCATATGGTTGAACGCCAATAGCCAATGATTAAAATCAATGTGCTCTAGAGGGATCATTAAATAAAATAAACTTTTTTTTTACATTACCATACATTACCATACATGGCGTTCATAAATGCATTGTACATCAGTAGATCATATCAGGTCATGATGCTGGTGGTCTGGTCTCCCAGTGGGGCGGCACTTTACAGTCGCCATGAGTGCATACTGTCAAAAAGTCGGTACCCGTCCTGATATGACCTTAGATGTGACCAGGAAGTAAAATTTCAATGGTAAAAATGCATTGTACCCCAGTAGTCATGGTTACTTCACAAAAGAGTTGCGCGCTGGTCGTCATGGTTACCGCAGAGTGTGGCGGTTTACAACGTTAGCTCTGATTTGATCATAGAAGCATGGCGCGCACTTAGATTTGTTTGTTGTTGTTTTACGTCCTAGCAACATCTAAGGTCATATCAGGACGGGTACCGACTTGTGACAGTGCACACCGATGGTGACTTCATAGTGCTGCCCCACTGGAAGACCAGGCCACCAGCACCACAACCGGATATCCCACTCAGTCACATTATCCTGACACTGAGCCAACCAGTCCTTGCCCTATACTAATAATGCCGAGCGCCAGGCTAGGAAGCAACAAGTATGCATTTTTAAGTCATTGGTTTGACTCGATCAGGGTTCGAATCCATGACCCCACGATCTACCAACACGGGACAGGGATGCTCTAACTCACTTGGCCATCCCATCTGGTCGCGCACACTTAGAAACTGTACCTAAACACTGTATTTTGAATGGTAAATTAAATACAGATACAGAGCAAGAACATTTTAAATATGATCCTAGCTGCCGGATATTAAACAATATAACATGCACTAACGCGCATTGCAAATCACAGGCCGATTAAACATACCCTATTTAATTACCAAATTGGGGCATTAACTGTTTTGGTAATTAGCTAAAGGTTTATTTAATCAATGATGGAAATGAAAATTAATTGTTACTAAATGCAATACGCATTGTTTTCGTTTATTACCTCAAGTTAAGTAATTAAAACAGGGAGCGTGACATAGCTCAGGCAGTAGAGTGTCCACCTGTGAAGGTGCCAGTCATCTGATCGATCCTGCTCAGTCGACCCATTTGCAGTTTGGGCTATTTTCCGTTCCAACCAGTGGTCCACAACTGGTTCATCAAAGGCTGTGGTATGTCCTGTCCTGTCTGTGGGAAAGTGCATATAAAAAAAAACCTTGCTGCTTATGGGAAAGGGTAGCCTATGTGGCGGCAGCAGGTTTCCTCCAAAGAAATATGTCAGAATGACCATATGCTCCACCCCCACAGCCAGCTCCACCCCGAACCCCACACCCCTCCCCACCTCCACCCAAACATTTTCGTAACATATCTGCACACCCACATATCGCCACTAAATCTGCTCCCCCACCGACATACCCCACCTCCTCCCACCCCACACCCCACCCACCCCCAATCCCACATCCCACACCTCACATCCCACCCCACCCCACACTCGCCCCTACACTCACCCCTACACTCACCCCCACATATTCTTAACATGACTGCCCCCCGACATATCTCCACTAAATCTGGAACCCCCAACCCCACGTACCCCCATCCCCACTCCTCCCCCACATATTCCCAGTCACACACACACACACCGCGCCCCGTGACGCCCTTACATCACGGCTCCGGGTGCACGCCGGGATTACACGGTGAAGGCGGTGCGCATGCGCGGCAGGTAATCTATTTCAATGGTAAACACCGAGGAGACAGACCTGGGCGGGGGTGTGTCCGGAGCGGGGCGGCCTAACCACTGTTTGGGCGCAGACTTAGGGCCGCGATCCATCACGTGACCAGCCTGCCTCAAGTCGCTGTATTCACAACTCTACCACCATTACCATGCCCCCCACCCCACCCACCGCCACGAGTGACCCGTTGTAGCGTTTATTTGTTGTTGGTTTACATCCTAGCAACCTCTAAGGTCATATCAGGACTGGTACCGACTTTTGACCAGTGCATACTCATGGTGACTTGTTAGTGACCCGATATCCCACTCAGTCACATTATCTTGACACTGACCTAACCAGTCTTTGCCCTATCCTATTACTGCCTAGCACCAGGCTAGGAAGCAACTCTAACATGACCCAATATCAAATTATGCGCTGACAAAATAATATATTCACATGAATAAAATTTGTACAATTAAAAAGCAAAAAATCCCACACGGTCACATTATCCCGATAGTGTGCTAACCAGCCCCTTTAGTATCCTCTGCTTGGAATCGAACTCCCAACCTTCCGCACTGGAATCCTGCGCTCTACCGATTCAGCCATCACGCCCGGTATATTTGCGAGTAGACTGTAAAGTTGGATTCATGTATTGTAATTGGTCCTTGTCCCAACTCTATAACTAGAGATTGTGGAGTATCAGACTAGTTCAAAAACTAAATAAAACAAGCCGACCACTTGGTTCCGCATGTGCCCGTGGCGCCACCTATGTGCGGTCACGCTCCAGTGACCTGTCAATAATCTCCCCCCCCCCCCCCACTGCTTAGCGCAAAGTAAAATACGCATATATGAGGATGCTAATTAGGTCTTCTAACACGGGTAATAGTTAGGGAGTGTTCCTGGTTCATTCGCACAATCCTTGTGAATTGATTGGTTGGTTGTTGAAGTTTTACGTCCTGGCAACATTTAGGGTCATATCAGGACAGGTACCGACTTGTGACAGTGTGCACTCATGGTGATTTTATTGTGCTGCCCGACTGTGAGACCATGCCAGCAGCACCATGACCCGATATCCCACTCAGTCACATTATCCTGACACTGAGTAAACCAGTCCTTTTCCCTATCAAAATAATGCTGAGCGCTTGGCTAGGAAGCGACAAGTATATATTTTTAAGTGATTAGTTTGACTTGACCAGGGTTCCAACCCGTGTGTTTGAATCCCACGATCTACCAAAACGGGAGACGGATGCTCAACTCATTCGGCCATCCCGTCTGCTCCCTTGTGAGTTGGTCCTCCTGACACGCGTCGTTTTCCCCGCCGTCTCATATTTCGACGAGTGTGTCTTGTGTGTTTGTTAGTAAACCGGGGCCCCCTCCCGGCCGTATTTAGCGCGGTGTGACGAGAACACACGAGACCCAGAATCCCCGGCCGACTCGCCTTTCCCCGGGTCTTTGTTGGAATCCTCTAACTCGACTCGCTCAAACTGGTGCAAACTCCCACTGCTGGGTTGTCGGGAGTTGTGGGCGGTGTGTGTGTGTGTGTGTGTGTGTGTGTGGATGTGTGTGTGGGGGGTGGGGGTGGGCGGGTGGTATGGGGAGGATGGAGGTTGGGGGGAGGGTCGGAGGGCAGGCCGTGGAGCAGGTCTGAAGTTAGTTTACGACGTCATGGACCGCGGTGTGAGTGTGTGAGTGCGTGTGAGCGCGTGTGAGTGTGTGTGAGTGCGCGTGGGTGCTCGTGGGTGCGTGTGGGCGCGTGTGGGTGTGTGTGGGTGCGTGTGGGTTCGTGTGGGTGCGTGTTGGTGCGTGTGGGTGCGTGTGGGTGCGTGTGGGTGCGTGTGGGTGCGTGTGGGTGTGTGTGGGAGCATGTGGGTGTGTGTGGGAGCGTGTGGGTGCGTGTGGTTGGTAGTGGGTGGTTGTGGGTGTGTGTGGGTGCGTGTGGGTGCGTGTGGGTGTGTGTGGGAGCGTGTGGGTGCGTGTGGGTGCGTGTGGGAGCATGTGGGTGCATGTGGGTGTGTGTGGGTGCGTGTGGGTGCGTGTGGGTGCGTGTTGGTGCGTGTGGGTGCGCGTGGGTGCGTGTGGGTGCGTGTGGGAGCGCGTGGGAGCGTGTGGGTGCGTGTGGGTGCGTGTGGGTGCGGGTGGGTGCGTGTGGGTGCGTGTGGGTGCGTGTGGGTGCGTGTGGGTGCGTGTGGGTGCGTGTGGGTGCGTGTGGGAGCGTGTGGGAGCGTGTGGGTGCGTGTGGGTGCGTGTGGGTGCGTGTGGGTGCGTGTGGGAGCGTGTGGGTGCGTGTGGGTGCGTGTGGGTGCGTGTGGGTGCGTGTGGGTGTGTGTGGGTGCGTGTGGGTGCGTGTGGGTGCGTGTGGGAGCGTGTGGGTGCGTGTGGGAGCGTGTGGGAGCGTGTGGGTGCGTGTGGGTGCGTGTGGGTGCGTGTGGGTGCGTGTGGGAGCGTGTGGGTGCGTGTGGGTGCGTGTGGGTGCGTGTGGGT